>JARQZK010002294.1:67500-195000 GCA_030704885.1 Cynegetis impunctata | reverse complement strand
TTAAATATTATCATGTCTTTAGGACATAATATACAGGGGACATATATACAGGGGAACACCTTGTATATATATATATATATATTTTTTTTTTTTCTTTTTTGTGTAAACTATATATATAATGGAATATTATTCGTAGTATGATCCTCGACTAAAACTATTATCCTGTTAATCACAGTTTGTTATTGACAATGATTGTCAAACATTTCATAATGTACTTATTTGAATATACTTTACATACAAAAGGCAAATGACCTTCAGTGTACGTAACAATAGAGATGTTTTCGATTTAAATATTTCACTGAAACTTAATTGCCTATCAAAAGGTGAAAATATTTAGAATAAGAAAATTAGATTGTTTTCGCCGTAGAAAAGTTATTTCGATTCATATCGATTTCTAAAGTGGGAAAACAATTTCTGTTTTGAAAAGAATTGTTTTCGAATTTTTTGTTCATATTGTGGATGTTATTAAATTAACGGATAACATACTTAGCGAGAGACGAGAAAATTATTTCTCCACGATCATCACAGAATTCGCCAATTCTGATATAAAATTTGATTACAGAATGCTGGAATTCTCTCTCTTGAGATTGAAGAAATATTCTGCAACACATCTGCACCCATGCAATTTAAATGTATTTGCTTTCTCTCCCTTGTAATAGAATAATATTCTCACACTGGCTAGCAATTATAACATTAGCCTTGACGCAGTTGATTGTCATCGTGGTGGCAAATTTGAGTAAGTGTCAAAATTATTGCTGTCACGTTTTCATTCGAAAATATAATAAGTAGCAGGAGTTTATTCAGTGATTCGAAATTTTTGATCGTGGAGAAAGTATAGTCTGCTACTCGGTTAGAATGAAAATTCGTGATGCTCGTGGTTCCTCACGCTCGCCTTCGGCTCGCGCTCGGAACTTTTCCACTCGCATCGAATTTTCATTCTAACCTTGTTACAGAATATACTATTCTTTCATCTTTTTTAGGGTTCCGTGCCTCGAAAGGAAAAAGGAAACACACGTGTTTCATTCCTCCCTGAAGTATGTGTCAGGGGGGCGGGCAGCTTGAGTTTGGGATTAACTCCTTCAGCCAGATCAGAGGATACACTTGTATGTACAAGTGCATTAAGGATAGGTGAGACGGGATATTTATGGAACATAGGAAGTGTGGGTAGGGTTCAGAGGATTAATACTGGCTCAGCATTCGCCTTATAAGTTTGCAAGCAGTGACTTACATTACCATGAGGAAACCTCTGAGAAAAACTCATGGCAGACCAGTCGGCCCCGGGGTTTGAACCCGAGACCTCCCAAAGTATTTGGGAGGTCTCGGGGGTACGCTGGCTAGTATAGCCAGCGTACCTAACATACTCGACTAACTAGCTTGGTACCTCGAAAGGAAAAAACGGAACCTTTATACTAGGACACTTTGTTGTCTGTCCGTCTTTTGTCTGTCAACATCCGTTGTCTCCGTAACGGAGGTATCAAGCGGGAATTTATATCAAATACTGAGGTCTACTGTCTCTTGGAGCTGTGAAAAACTTCATTACCAACGCAATCAAAAGATACAGCCTTTTATGCCTCAAATTTCCTCAAATTTTCGACACTCGCAAGGGAATCAAAACCAACAGGGTACTTCCCGTGAACTCAGAATCTTGAAATTTAGTACGAATCAACGTCTTATAGCACAGATAAAGGAAACATTGCGAAAACCATAAATTTTTAGTTACATCATATGATAAAAAAAATTTTTGTACGAAACCCTCAAATATAATGTTAAAGAAATTTCTCGATAGTACAGTACGTGTGAATTGACTGAAAAGATCCGAAAATGGGTTGATAATCATTAATATCAATTACTGACGAACGTCAGCAAGTCCTTCTGTTGAGCTCGACGGATTTTTGTAGGTTTGTCGTTTCCGAAATTCGAAATTTTTTTCGCCAATTATTATTCGTTTCAAACCTTTTTGAGACGAGCTGTAAAGTTTCAGGAATGTTTGTATGTTTGTCTGGCCGTATGTTCCTCACTATTGGCTGCTATATACTTTTTTGTACGCATATATAACTACAAATGTAATTTTTTATTTCTATCGGTTTAATATATAGCATTTTTCAATTCAACGAAATAATTTCTTAGCTTCAAATATATCAATTCACAAAATACAAAAAAATGATTTACTTCATCGTCAGATAACCTCAGATCGTCGAATGGAAATTTGATTTTGCATTTCCTGTAATATTCGACATTACTTGCAACCACTATAAAAAGTATAATGAGAGAAAATATGAGGACGAACACACAACAATTGTTGAACTCGTTGCTGGAGTCTCCAATTATCTCTTGAATTTGAATTAATTTATTTGATTGACTGATTCGATCACTTAGGGTCATTAGCAGATATCTAAATTACAGTTAACAGTTCAACATACATTAGGATATTTTTCAAGAACAGTAAAGTATTATCAATATTTTAGTTCAGGATGTCTTTCATGGTTTCACCAATCTTGAATTGAAATATGCTCAATAGATTTAAGGCTATAAATGAAGAAAACTATTTCGGCTCTGGATTCAGGAAACTCTGATTTTTTATTCTTCAGTGAAAAAATTTTTATCATAATTATGAGCACATGTTAACTACCAAAATGATTTCCGAACATCAAAAAATTATCACTGAAATTTAAAGAAAACGCGTGGGCAGCAGTACTCAGTCACTCAGTTTCCTATCAGAAGAAATTACCAAACTCATGCCCATACCATTAATTCTGAAATCAAAATCGTTTCATTTACGAAATCTGTATTTGAAGTTGGCCTATAAGAGATAGGCGTAGTTAATTGGGTAAATGTTTGTTGGGTTACTTTGATTCATGTTGTTTTATGAAAAAATTGAATGTGTATATCTTGTACTTAAACGTTTTAGATCAGCTCTATTATTTACGACAAAAATAAATTTTTTCAAATGGTAACCCCTCATTTTTAGGGTTCCGTACCCAAAGGGTGAAAACGGAACCCTATTACTGAGACTTCGCTGTCTGTCCGTCCGTCCGTCTGTCCTTCTGTCCGCCTGTCTGTCTCCAGGCTGTATCTCAAGAACCGCGACAGCTAGACAGTTGAAATTTTCACAATTTATGTACTTCTGTTGCCGCTATAACAGCAAATACAAAATGCCCTTTTTTGCTCGATATCAATAATTGCAACAGGTAGGCAATTGAAATATTCACAAAATACTCAACTAAAATAATAAAATTGAAATAAATATTTAAGGGGGGCTCTCATACAAAAAACGCCATTTTTTGCCTATTTTCCTCGATATCAATGAAAGGTAACATGTAGGCACTTGAAATATTTACAAAATACTCAGTTGTATTTTCACTCTAATAATAAATAATAAAATTAAAATAAAATAAATATTTAAGGGGGGCTCTCATACAAAAAACGCCATTTTTTGCCTATTTTCCTCGATATCAATGAAAGGTAACATGTAGGCACTTGAAATATTTACAAAATACTCAGTTGTATTTTCACTCTGATAATAAATAATAAAATTAAAAAAGAATAATAAATATTTAAGGGGGGCTCTCATACAAAAAACGCCATTTTTTGCCTATTTTCCTCGATATCAATGAAAGGTAACATGTAGGCACTTGAAATATTTACAAAATACTCAGTTGTATTTTCACTCTGATAATAAATAATAAAATTAAAAAAGAATAAATATTTAAGGGGGGCTCTCATACAAAAAACGCCATTTTTTGCCTATTTTCCTCGATATCAATGAAAGGTAACATGTAGGCACTTGAAATATTTACAAAATACTCAGTTGTATTTTCACTCTGATAATAAATAATAAAATTAAAAAAGAATAAATATTTAAGGGGGGCTCTCATACACAAAACGCCATTTTTTGCCTATTTTTGCTCGATATTAATGAAAGGTAACAGATAGGCACTTAAAATATTCAGAAAATACTCAACTAAAATAATAAAATTGAAATAAATATTTAAGGGGGGCTCTCATATAAAAAACGCCATTTTTTGCCTATTTTCCTCGATATCAATGAAAGGTAACATGTAGGCACTTGAAATATTTACAAAATACTCAGTTGTATTTTCACTCTAATAATAAATAATAAAATTAAAATAAAATAAATATTTAAGGGGGGCTCTCATACAAAAAACGCCATTTTTTGCCTATTTTCCTCGATATCAATGAAAGGTAACATGTAGGCACTTGAAATATTTACAAAATACTCAGTTGTATTTTCACTCTAATAATAAATAATAAAATTAAAATAAAATAAATATTTAAGGGGGGCTCTCATACAAAAAACGCCATTTTTTGCCTATTTTCCTCGATATCAATGAAAGGTAACATGTAGGCACTTGAAATATTTACAAAATACTCAGTTGTATTTTCACTCTAATAATAAATAATAAAATTAAAATAAAATAAATATTTAAGGGGGGCTCTCATACAAAAAACGCCATTTTTTGCCTATTTTTCGTCGATATCAATAAAAGGTAACAGGTAGGCACTTGAAATATTCAGAAAATACCTAATTGTATATTTACTTTAATAATAAATAATAAATTAAAATAAAATAAATATTTAAAAATGGTACTTCGTGCTCGAGTCCGACTCGCACTTGACCGATTTTTCTTATTTTTTAGTATTTAACATCAGAAAGTAAGGTAATTTGTATAATTACATAAAATGAACAAGGAAAATTTTTTAATCATTTAAAAATTTTCAGACAACTTTCCAAGAGAACTGGTTATACCTATTCCGCACCGCAAAATATGCATTCACAATCCAACGGTACATATATCTCTGGTGGAGGGCGCTCTGGGTTGTTATCCAGATAGTTTTTCCGACCACGATTTGTATTGGGGCACAATTGGAAATTTGTTAATTCACTCCGAGTCAAATACGCTGGACTGCTAAGATCTAATAAGATCTAAACAGCTGTATGCAGATTTTGAGTCGAGGTGATTTGACGATTTCTATAATTCACCGTTGGATTGTGAATGCAGATTTTGCGTTGCGCAATACGTATAACCAGCTCCCTTGGAAAGTTGTCCGATAATTTTAAAATTATTAAAGAATTTTCCTATTTCACTTTATGTAATGTATGAAAATGACTATGGTCTACAAGTATGTTTTTCATGATTTGATTATGATTTGTGTAAGGTTATCTACAGGTACATAAAATTTGAAGTTTTCGAAATATTGCTAATTTAATATTTTCATATGAACTCAATTTTGCATTGAAACGTTAAACAATTAGATCTAGGATAGCCACGATCGTATTTGACCTTTCAAATCGTCGTAAGAGCACCCCGGTTAAATTATACAAACGAAGATTATTTGAATTTTCGTAATCCCATACTGTTATTTTGATTTAACGCTATTCAGATGACAATTGAAAAGTCAGTGTTAACGTCCCCCGGTCGTTAAGAAATCACTTGTATTTATTTCAAAACATCATTCTGCTTAAAATAAAAACATTTGGGAGAATAAACCTCTGATTTTCATTTCGCATAGGCTAATAATACATCTACATTAACCACCTTTACATTCTTGCTTTTACGCCACATTTCAAAATTTTCATATTCTTTTTGATATCGCTCTTGAGTTATTTTCGGCAGCTAATCAACACTCGCTGCACTGCACATGATTCTCCCAATATTTCTAAAGGAATTTGATTTTGTTCCTCAATTTCATCAATTTCATCCATGGTCGTCGTTAAAGCGAACTTGAGAACACAAAAAACTGACGATGTTTATAAAACTGTCAAACTGCTCCATGACAACAGAGTGAACGACGTTGGGATTTTTCTTTAGAATTGCGAGGTACGGGGATTTTTCTTTCTTCGGAATCAAAATATAATCTTTCAACGGGATTACGAAAAATTTTTAACGACACACGGCCGGATTCGGTTAGTTATAATCCTCAGCTGATTACAATATCCAACCTCATCCGTTATTTGCGTATCGGCCGTGTGTTATTTGCTAAATATCGGCCTTGTTACGTTAATAACTATTATTTATTATTTATGGACAATGTGATAAGGTTATTTCAAGAACATGTGATACATTTGCGACCCGATATCCTCATAAACAAAAACCATCACCAAATACTGTTAAAGGAATGTTAGAAAACTTCAAGAAGTTTGGATCCTTAAAGGCAAAAGTGTACGAAAACAAACCAGTTGTTAACAATGAAAATATTGAAATAGCAATTTTGGGATATTTTGTAGCATATCCAACAAAATATTCAAGGCAAGTAGCATTAGGATCAGGCTTATTAAAATAGATTCTTTTCAACAAGGAATGCAAACCAAAGTAAGTAATAAGGGCTTCCTTATAGGAATAATTGATAATTATATTAGGGCTGCAATCGTCATTTTGAACATAAAAACTTACCTAAATATGTCAAAAACGCTTAGACTTAGGTAGAGGACATGATGTATAAAATCTGCCTAGAATCTTGAGTAGAATCCAAAAATGTAATAATATATAGTGTGTCCCATTTAAAATAAGTGGATTAGGGCTCGGCTAAGGGTCAATTTCCGGTATGACTGGAAGTGCCCAATACATTCAAATATTTTAGATGAATAAACCTCAAGATATCTACCAGGTTCCTAAATTTTTTTGGGATATCGATCGATGCAGTTCCTAGATGTCCAACCTGTATACAGTGGCGTATCCAGAGATTGAGTTTTGGGCGGGGGGTAGTGGCAAGTTTTAGGGAGTTGACCTGAACTATTTATAAGATAATCAGCTTAAGCTAAAGCGGGGGAAGGAATCTTAGCTCTTCCATAATTGTTCTACATCAAAAAAATATAAAATAATTGCGAGGACATGTACATACAATATTCATCATAAAATGTAAAGATAATAAAATATACATAAAAGTTAAGAAATAAAATATATATAAAACTCAAGAAAAAATTATGAAAACCCTAGAAATAGGCTATTCAAAATTTGAAGGAAAATTATCAGAAAAGTGGAAAAGATCACATCAGGTGAATAGAGTATATGAATTGGATATTAGTTGGTTATTGACTCTCACTACTAAACTCACCTGTAAACTTAACAATATCAAATATTTGATGGAATCCGTCGTTACTACGTGATAATTTATAACATGATGAACAAAAACAAAACTTGAATTTACTATGTTTATTATCACAAAAATACTTCGAAAAATATAACACTGCGATTGCAATTTCGGTCACTAGAATACATAATTATAGATTTGCGCTTACATCTGCAATCGCAGTGTTATATTTTTGGAAGCATTTTTGTGATAATAAACATAGTAAGTTCAAGTTTTGTTTCTGTTCATTAACAATATCACTTCACTATAATTTATAAAATCTTTCTTCAATCAATAATCTCTCCGAAATCAGCAATTTCAAGTTTCAAGTCTCAACTATGAAATGGAAGAAATGCGCATCAGATCAGATATAACGTACGTACGTCACTTCAAGTTTTACCAGATGTAGGGAATTCACATAAAACATATAACCCGAGGGATGTTAATCTAAATTCAGTGGATTTTATTTCTGCAGATAAGAAATCGTCATCGGCGGGAATTTTTTCCATAATCGCGAGTAAGTATAACAAAAGTTCTGAATTTGTATAACTTTCATAATTTGTATTGAAGAATTTGGACCAAACGATGCGGCAACCCGCAACCCTTCTTTTGAATGAGTGAAGCCGAGGCATCGCGCGTAAATACCAATTTACTTGAATTTACTTATGCAAACACATAAACTTTCGCATGCTGTTTACTGATCTAGGTATGATCTTTCTAGGATCTATCTATTCTGATAAATTTCGTTTGTTTATTTATTTCTTTTATGCTACGTGGAATATATATATATATATATATATACATATATATATATATATATATATATATATATATATATATATATATATATATATATATATATATATATATATATATATATCTGATATATATATATATATATATATATATATATATATATATATATATTTGTATATACAGGGTGTTTCAGAAGTAAAGTAATATATTTAAGGAAGTGCATCTACATGAAAAAATAATGGTAGTTTGCCATATAAACTATGGTCCGAAAACGATTCCTTTCCGAAATACAGGGTGTTAAAGTTTCAAGGAAAAAATTAATTTTTTATTGTCATTTTCATACCACTCTGAATATTTTTATGAAATTTAGTGTACGGCTTTATGCATTAAAAAAAAATTTAATCTCTAAATTTTCTTTCGTAGGACGCATGGTTTTCGAGTAAAAAAATCAGAAACATTTCTCTGTATGATCATATGGCTATAATTGAATGTTTATTGATGTGCTAACAATAATCAATAACAAAGTGAAATAATTAAAACAAATCTAGCACTTAATAAGTTAAATTAAATGTTGAAAGTGTCCTCTTGCTACAGTACAACCTTCAATACGACGGAAAAAATTTATTACTTCCTTAAAACTTTAACACCCTGTATTTCGGAAAAAAATCGTTTTTGGATTATAGTTTATATAGCAAACTATCATCATTTTTTCATGAAGAAGCACCACCTTAAATATTTTACCTTACTTTTGAAACATCCTGTATATACCAACATTAGCACTAATTGTCCAACGTTACAATCATAATCCTCTATATCATCATTTTGCAAATAAATTTCAACTATTACAGGATATTCATAATTCATGGTATAATGCTATATGCAGTTATAGCTTAAATTATATACTTTTTATATTCTACTAGTACGATATACATAAAGGTGAGATATTTATTCTTTCAGTTGAAAAATGTATTGTATGAAGTTTGTTATAGTTTTGATCACTTTAGTGATGGTTTTAGAGGCCAGTGTAAGGATTGTTTAACTCTATCATGATGAAAGTTTGTAAATAATACTATCGTTGTTTTCATAAATGTTGTAGGTACTTTTAGAAAATATATGATTGATTTAATTCTTATTTCATGTATATAACTTGTTCCAGAAGAATCATTGAACTTATTTTGTAATAGGCATCTGAAAATAAGAATGCAGCGCCAATGTGGCCAGTCGTAGAACTATAAATATTGCCATTGGAATATTTATGTTGTATTTGTTGTGTGTTTATTCGTGTTTTTGAAATATAATTTTACCATAAATATAAAGACTTTTCAGGCTTCTTTAGTGAATGTGAAGTATGTTACTGTGTATGTATTCTCATTGCTATTGAGGCGGTAGGTGATTATCATCATTTGTTTTGTAGCCAAATTGAGAGAAATCTTAGGTTAGATCATGAGATGAATATCTTAATTCTCTGATTGACTCGTTCAATATGTACTCTAGCAGCTGCTATTTTGGCATTCAAAAATGCTTCTTCTGTAGTCAACTGTTTTTTGTCTTTCAAAAATGGTGGCCTGATCAACTTCATTTTAAACTGTTGACAAATATCATCTTTCAAGAAACCTTTGTCCACCATAATAGCATCCTGTGAGCTTTCTAACTTTAAAATTAAGTCACTTTGTTGGAAAATCGTTTTATCAGATGCTCTTCCCCCATATGGTTCACTAATATAAGTAATTAAACCTCCAGGAGAAACACCTGTCATGAATTTCACTGTGTTATTAGATTTATACTGAGAGTAAAACCTGATCCTGCAGCAAAGGCACTTTGGTTTCTGTAAAAAAATTTCTGTACAGTCTAAGATGATTCGAGTATTTTGAAAACTTTCAAAACATTTTGGCATGTTTCTCTGTATTTCAGAATATTCTGGGAATCTTATGACACAACTAAGAACTCTACTCATAATGGGTAGCCTTTCATAAATATATTTTTGGCATAATTCTTGTGAAATGCCAAATAAAAGAGATAATGTCACATATGTAAGGTCACATTTCAATTTTGTCAATACTAAAACAATACGCTGTTTGATTGTTAATCTATGTGACCGTTGATCACTGTAAACAGATTGTACTGCTTTTACTATTGTATCTAATAGTTTTATATAATTGAGACCAGTTAAACTGTTTAGAGACTATCTGTAGTTATCAGATCACACAAAGTAGAGACTTTAGGAGTATTCCTTTTTCCCTTCTACACAAACACGATATTTATCACCAGCTGGAGGAAAAGCATGGAAATTCACATTTGAACATTTCTTTTCCCAGGAAGAACACTGTGGAACTGAATAATAACGATTCGAACGACTCATAGCTTTCAAAATGATTGCAAATAATAAATATTTGTAAAAAATCACACAAAAACAAACACAAAACAAAGGAGAACGTAAGAACTATGTCAAGATTTTTAGTTATTCTGATTGTCACCAGGCGGCATATCGCTTATTTTGATTCGCCTGTATGTAATATTATTTGGAAACGAAACGCTGGATTACACATGTGCTCAAATATAGGCATGTGGAAAATGTACCTCTGCTGTAAAATATTTTACCTAAAAAAGTGATCCTATAATGAATAAAAAATCCTGAACGGACCCGAAATTTTTTTTTATTAATAAATAAACAAATTTCAATAAATTGTGTAATAAAATATTCACTCCATTAAAGTGACGATAAACTCCATATTAAGCATAAATATTGAAGATATGTATTGGTATCACAGAATAGCATAATTATATAATTCTTACTCATAAATTATTTAAATACTAATAGGCAAATTAATGCAATTTGTTTATGTATTCTTGAGTTGCGTGAATTTTCAAAATAGATCTTTTGATTTGAAAATATTTTTCTAGAAGGGGAAGCGTCGTGAAGTTCTCACGAAATGTGAGTCAGCACATCCTGATTATGAGAACGCGCCTTACGAACCGGAAAAGAAGGATGAAAAATCTGAACGGTCTCCTGAAAACAAACCAAAGGAATTGTTATGCACAGATGATTGTTTCTGGCAAGAATTTCGTCTATTATCAGATACAAATAAAGATATGGAGAAATTGGAAAAGATTGAGATGCTAAAAAATTAATGAAGAAAGAAAAATATGAATGTAGATATAATACAAATAAATGTAAAAAAGCGAAGATATGGGGAAAATACACTCTTGTAAAAAAAACTAATCACTATACTATTGATATTATTTGTCTCACCTACATATTAGTTTTTGAATAAAGATTTTGATTTTAAATGTTGTTTTCTTTTTGAATAACATTCATTCTGGTCATCTTATATCACAAAAATTAGTTGCTTAACGTTATACCAGGTGAATTTTTTAGGTTGAATCAGTTGAAAATCTCGAAAAGGAAATATCTCACGGAAAAATGTTTCTAATAAAAAGATGATGGTTTTGAGGGGAAAGTCCACTTATGCTAAAAACTCTTCCAGTTCCTTCACCCTTGAAGGGGAGAGGGGTCAATTTTGAAATTTCGAATAGGAACCTCTATTTTTTTATTGCAGATTCATATTCTACGGCAAAAAATACGAAAGTTTTGCACGAACAATTTCTCACGATTTCTCACAAATGACTCTGTAATCGAATTTGAATATACCGTCTGAATGACCTTAACGTTCTATTGATCATTCAAATGAAATTCTGACGTTAACGTCGTTCAGACGGTAAATTCAAATTCGATTACAGGAGGAATCGTAATAGTTATTTTCGTAATCCCATACTGTTATTTTGATTTAACGGTATTCAGATGACAATTGAAAAGTTAGTGTTATCGGCCGCCAGCCGTTATAATTTCATAACGGCCGGCGGCCGTTAAGAAATCACTTGTTCAAATATTTATTTCAAAACTTCATTCTGCTTACAATAACAACATTGAAATCTTGGTCCACAGCGAGTTGGGAGAATAAACCTCTGATTTTCATTTCGCATAGGCTAATAATACATCTTCATTAACCACCTTTACATTCCTGCTTTTACGCCACATTTCAAAATTTTCATATTCTTTTTGATATCGCTCTTGAGTTATTTTCGGCAGCTTATCAACACTCGCTGCACTGCACATGATTCTTCCAATATTTCTAAAGGAATTTGATTTCATCAATTTCATCCATGGTCGTCGTTAAAGCGAACTTGAGAACACAAAAAACTGACGTTGTTTATAAAACTGTCAAACTGTTCCATGACAACAGAGTGCACGACGTTGGGATTTTTCTTTAGAATTGCGAGGTACGGGGTTTGTTCTTTCTTTGGAATCAAAATATAATCTTTCAACGGGATTACGAAAAGTTTTTAACGACACACGGCCGATACGCAAATAACGGCCTAGTTACGTTAATAACTATTTCGTAATCCCGTTGAAAGATTATATTTTGATTTCAAAGAAAGAAAAAACCCCGTACCTCGTAATTCTAAAGAAGAATCCCAACGTCGTGCACTCTGTTGTCATGGAACAGTTTGACAATTTTATAAACAACGTCAGTTTTTTGTGTTCTCAAGTTTGCTTTAACGACGACCATAGATGAAATTGATGAAATTGAGAAACAAAATCAAATTCCTTTAGAAATATTGGAAGAATCATGTGCAGTGCAGCGAGTGTTGATTAACTGCCAAAAATAACTCAAGAGCGATATCAAAAAGAATATGAAAATTTTGAAATGTGGCGTAAAAGCAAGAATGTAAAGGTGGTTAATGAAGATGTATTATTAGCCTATGCGAAATGAAAATCAGAGGTTTATTCTCCCAACTCGCTATGGACCAAGATTTCAATGTTGTTATTGTAAGCAGAATGAAGTTTTGAAATAAATATTTGAACAAGTATCAAATCATGAAAAACATACTAGTCGACCATGGTCAATTTCATACATTACATAAAGTGAACAAGGAAAATTCTTTAATAATTTAAAAAATTATCAAACAACTTTCCAAGGAACCCGGTTATACGTATTCAGCAACGCAAAATCTGCATTCACAATCGAACGGTGAATTATAGAAATTGTCAAGTCACCCCGACTCAAAATCTGCATACAGCTGTTTCGATCTTATTAGATCTCATCAGTGCAGCTTATTTGACTCGGAGTGAATTAACAAATTTCTAATTGTTCCCCAATACAAATCGTGGTCAGTAACACTGGCTGGATAACAATCCAGAGCGCCATCCCACCAAAGATATTGGGAAACAACAATTCACCGCTTAGACTGAAAATGCAGAAATTCGTCGCTTAAACACGTACCTCCTGATATGAAGATATCTACTCTACAACAGTGGTGTATATGATTCCAAAGCACACTAACATAGTGATTTAAAACCTTTGGATATACTCACGAGAGCGCGCTCCGAATATTCTAGTCGCTTAATACGCAAAATACAACAATCAAATCATGAAAAATATACTAGTCGACCATGGTCAGTTTCATACATTACATAAAGTGAACAAGGAAAATTCTTTAATAATTTAAAAAATTATCAAACAACTTTTCAAGGAAGCTGGTTCGGAGCGCGCTCTCGTGAGTATATCCAAAGGTTTTAAATCACTATGTTAGTGTGCCTTGGAATCATATACACCACTGTTGTAGAGTAGATAAGCTGCACTGATGAGATCTAATAAGATCGAAACAGCTGTATGCAGATTTTGAGTCGGGGTGACTTGACAATTTCTATAATTCACCGTTCGATTGTGAATGCAGATTTTGCGTTGCTGAATACGTATAACCAGCTTCCTTGGAAAGTTGTTTGATAATTTTTTAAATTATTAAAGAATTTTCCTTGTTCACTTTATGTAATGTATTTGAACAAGTGATTTCTTAACGGCCAGCGGCCGATAACACTAACTTTTCAATTGTGATCTGAATACTGGTTAAATCAAAATAACATTATGGGATTACGAAAAAAATTAATCGTAGAAAACTTTTGTATTCTTTGCTTTAGAACATGAATCTTCAATAAAAAAACAGGGATAACTATTTCAAATTTCAAAGTTGACCCCTTCTCCCCCCACAATGAAGGGGAAGAGGTTTTAGTATAAGTGGACTTCCCCCTCAAAACTATCAACTTTTTATTAGAAACATTTTTCCGTGAGATGTTTCCTGGTCGAGATTTTTAACTGATTTAACTTAAAAAATTCACCCGGTATACAGTCGAAAATGTCATCAATTTGATTCAATTACTTTTTACTACTACTTTACTAATTAAGAGTACTGCTGCTCATCAAAAGTCACCAGTTAAGTGCACGAGTAGTTTTTTTAATCCATTTCAAACCTCCTCGACCAAGATATTCGAATTTTTTTCCCGGTACAAAATGACATCTCCAGCTGCAATTTGGTATCTGGGAATATTTTCAAGGCGAAACTATCAAAATTTGGGTAAATTTTTCCAACCCTCCTCACTTTTACGTAGATATTTTTGTTGATACAGGGTTGCAATTTGGTACGTGGATTGAGGTTCTATTGCCGTAAAATTCTTTATGGTTCTCAACTTTCCTCAACCACGTTGCACTTCGGCGTTCGAATCGCATCTCGACTTGCTTGCTCATCAGAACGCGATGCATTTCGCAAATTTTAATTTTTTTTGAATAAATAAATAATTTTCTAATTTCCATTCTGGTTTGCTATCCAAAAGTCTAGACGCGTTGTGCTTTGCGCAAAAAATACTTTTTCTTAGAGACGCAGTTCTGCGGCTCAATCGTTTTTAATACTATGATTAACAAAACTAAATTTGGCTTTACTACGTTTATTATCACAAAATATTTTGAAAAATATAACACTGCCATTGCAATTTCGGTCACTAGACCATCATCGGGCAGATTGAGTTAAGAACTGAATACAAAATAATTATAGATTTGCGCTTACGGGTGGGAAAGGATTATTGCAGGTACCTAAATAGACAAGAGGAACATATTTCAAGAAGGGCTAATCGAGTGAATTTCACAAATTGGTACAATACAATGTTCTTAGAAAAGTCATTATGGTTTGAATACACTAAATATAGGAGAATATATCAAGTCAATCTGGTCGTTCAGCAAGATATCTTTTACATCATTATTGAGTTTGAAAATTTCTAATGATTCTAAGTAAGTAAGTTTGGTTCCTTTCGGTAATTTGTGCATGATTTGAAAATTATCTATTTGTGGAAATGGGTGGTGGTTTTCACGGCAATGATTTGAAAACGTTGAATCCGTTTTATTTTTCAAAAAAGATTGTTGGTGTTCTTTAAATCTTGTCTTGAACGATCGACCAGTCTGACCTATATATACTCCTTTACATACAGGACAAATCAACCTATAAACTCCTGAACTTTCAAATTGTGAAGTGATATCTTTGGCGTTGAATAAAAATCCTGAGAGTTTTGTCTTAGGTTTGAAAGCAATTTTAATATTACATTTAGGTATGACATTAGCAACTTTTACTGTTAGAGGACCAAAATATGTTAAAGGGGTATATATGCTGTTGTACGCTAGTTGACTACGTTCCTTGTTTATCATTTTATCGATCATACTTGTATGAAAACCATTATTTGAAGCAATTATTTTTATAGTAGAAATTTCTGTTGCTAAATTTGTTACGGATAATGGAATTCAAAAAGCTCTGTGGATGATTGAATTAAAAGCTGAATGTTTATGGGAAAGAGGATGATTTGAATCCCGACGGAATACATATATCCGTGAAAGTTGGTTTTCTATATATATCGAAACTCAAAGTATTATCATTATGAAAGATAGTTAAATCCAAGAAGTTTATTTGTCGATCCAATTCTTTTTCAATTTTGAACTTTATATTTGGGTGAATGCTATTAATATAATTCAAAAACTGATCTAATTGTCTTGCGGTGCCCTTAAAACAAGCAATTACATCATCAAAGTATCTATGCCAAAAACTTATATGCGATGCTTTTGTAGAATTGAATATTATGTTCTCTATATGTGACATGAAAATGTCTGCAATAAGCGGACTTAAGGGGGAACCCATAGCCAGACCACTAGATTGTTCAAAAATTTTGTTATCAACTGGAAGTAATTTTGACTAAGACATATATCTAATAAGAAAATGATATCATTTATTTTAATAATATCCATAGTGGATTGTTGCAAAATATCTAAGACAAGTGGTTAACACTCATCTGCTGGTATATTGGAGAACATATTATCAACATCGAAGCTAACAAGAAAAGAGTTAGCAGGAGTTACAAAGTTTTTCAGCTTCTGTACTAAATCAACAGAGTTCTTTACTGTATATTTTGGAGTGAAATTAGTTAATTTTCTGAATGTGAAATTCAGATCTTTGGCTAATTTATACGTTGGGCTATTTATATGAGAAACTACAGGTCGTATTGGGCTATTTTCTTTGTGGTTTTTTATTATTATATATGTATTCCGTCGGATTCAAATCATCCTCTTTCCCATAAACATTCAGCTTTTAATTCAATGATCAGCGTTTTCAATTCCATTATCCGTAACAAATTTAGCGAAAGAAATTTCGACTATAAAACTAATTGCGTCAAATAATGGTTTTCATACAAGTTTGATAGATAAAATGATAAACAAGAAACGTAATCAACTAGCGTACAACAGCATATATCCCCAATTAAAAGTAGAAAAATCGGAAAAATTCACATCTTTAACATATTTTGGTCCTCTAACAGAAAAAGTTGCTAATGTCATACCTAAATGTAATATTAAAATTGCTTTCAAACCTAAGACAAAACTCTCAGGATTTTTATTCCATGCCAAAGATATCACTTCAAAATTTGAAAGTTCAGGAGTTTATAAGTTGATTTGTCCCGTATGTAAAGGAGTATATATAGGTCAGACTGGTCGATCGTTCAAGACAAGATTTAAAGAACACCAACAATCTTTCTTGAAAAATAAAACGGATTCAACGTTTTCAAATCATTGCCGTGAAAACCACCACCCATTTCCACAAATAGATAATTTTCAAATCATGCACAAATTACCGAAAGGAACCAAACTTACTTACTTAGAATCATTAGAAATTTTTAAACTCAATAATAATGCAAAAGATATCTTGCTGAACGACCAGATTGACTTGATATATTCTCCTATATTTAGTGTATTTAAACAATAATGACTTTTCTAAGAACATTGTATTGTACCAATTTGTGAAATTCACTCGATTAGCCCTTCTTGAAATATGTTCCTCTTGTCTATTTAGGTACCTGCAATAATCCTTTCCCACCTGTAAGCGCAAATCTATAATTATTTTGTATTCAGTTCTTAACTCAATCTGCCCGATGATGGTCTAGTGACCGAAATTGCAATCGCAGTGTTATATTTTTCAAAATATTTTGTGATAATAAACGTAGTAAATCCAAATTTAGTTTTGTTAATCATGTTAAATTATCACGTAGTAACGACGGATTCCATAAACTGTTTTTAATACTATTTTCTCCGAAAATAGTATACTTTTACAGCATATCGAAAGTCAACAGTCAGGCACAGGTAGGGTTGCCATCACCTAAATTGCTGATGCCGGACAAAAGTTTTAGAAACCCCGGACATTTCTGTGAAATTTTGTCTTTCCACGGACACCCCGTAATTTTTGATAAAATAAAACATCGTTTATATTCTAATTTTTTCATTTATTTAATCTTTAAACCTCTTGTTTGTCATATAAACAGAACAACAAAAAACAAATAAAATTCTATTATACACAGTTTAAATTTTCCTCTTTTTTTTTTGGTATCATCAAATAAAAAACAACTCATGACGATAGTTTTTGGTAGATCAAGAATCAAATAGACTAGATTCTACATTGTAATAGCAAATTATAGGATAGGTCATCTAGTTCTGTTAGATAGGTTAAGTACTCAAAAGTCTAAATTATTTATTAACTATGAATCAAAAGTAAGTAACAAGTTTTAATTTTAACGAGATCAAGTTCTTATTACTAATTCAACTGAACTTTTCAGACTTGCCAATTTTTCCCAAAATGTCTTTATTTTTCATCATGAATTTGTAAAAGTCGGAGCAACTCAATTCTTTAAAATTAGACTTTATTTTGATCAGAGAAGAAAGCGTATGTGTATTCAGCAAGTTTCTCTCCTTCCTTTATTACTGCGACCCTAGCGAAAAAACTCACTCCACAATCGCATTGTGAGCTGATATACAAAAATATTACTATGCAATTTTGAGCAGTTTAGAATATTGATGTCTCGAAAAAATTCGGCCACAACTGGTTTGCATTTAAAAAGAAAATGTCTTCATTTTTCATCATGAATTTGTAAAAGTCGAGCAACTTAAGTCTTTGAAATTAGACTTTATTTTGATCAGAGAATAAAGCGTATGTGTATTTAGCAAGTTCTCGTTCCTCCATTACTGCGACCCTAGCGAAAAAACTCACTCTACATTCGTACTGTGAGCTGGTATACAAAAATATAACTATGCAATTTTGAGCAGCTTAGAATATAGATGTTTCGAAAAAATTCGGCCGCAACTGGTTTGCAATTAAAAAGAAAATGTCTTCATTTTTCATCATGAATTTGTAAAAGTCGGAGCAACTCAATTCTTTGAAATTAGACTTTATTTTGATCAGAGAATAAAGCGTATGTGTATTTAGCAAGTTCTCGTTCCTCCATTACTGCGACCCTAGCGAAAAAACTCACTCTACATTCGTACTGTGAGCTGGTATACAAAAATATAACTATGCAATTTTGAGCAGCTTAGAATATAGATGTTTCGAAAAAATTCGGCCGCAACTGGTTTGCAATTAAAAAGAAAATGTCTTCATTTTTCATCATGAATTTGTAAAAGTCGAGCAACTTAAGTCTTTGAAATTAGACTTTATTTTGATCAGAGAATAAAGCGTATGTGTATTTAGCAAGTTCTCGTTCCTCCATTACTGCGACCCTAGCGAAAAAACTCACTCTACATTCGTACTGTGAGCTGGTATACAAAAATATAACTATGCAATTTTGAGCAGCTTAGAATATAGATGTTTCGAAAAAATTCGGCCGCAACTGGTTTGCAATTAAAAAGAAAATGTCTTCATTTTTCATCATGAATTTGTAAAAGTCGAGCAACTTAAGTCTTTGAAATTAGACTTTATTTTGATCAGAGAATAAAGCGTATGTGTATTTAGCAAGTTCTCGTTCCTCCATTACTGCGACCCTAGCGAAAAAACCCACTTTACATTAGCATTGTGAGCTGGTATACAAAAATATTAGTATGCAATTTTGAGCAGTTTAGAATATAGATGCTTCGAAAAAATTCGGCCGCAACTGGTTTGCAATTAAAAAGAAAATGTCTTCATTTTTCATCATGAATTTGTAAAAGTCGAGCAACTTAAGTCTTTGAAATTAGACTTTATTTTGATCAGAGAATAAAGCGTATGTGTATTTAGCAAGTTCTCGTTCCTCCATTACTGCGACCCTAGCGAAAAAACCCACTTTACATTAGCATTGTGAGCTGGTATACAAAAATATTAGTATGCAATTTTGAGCAGTTTAGAATATAGATGCTTCGAAAAAATTCGGCCGCAACTGGTTTGCAATTAAAAAGAAAATGTCTTCATTTTTCATCATGAATTTGTAAAAGTCGAGCAACTTAAGTCTTTGAAATTAGACTTTATTTTGATCAGAGAATAAAGCGTATGTGTATTTAGCAAGTTCTCGTTCCTCCATTACTGCGACCCTAGCGAAAAAACTCACTCTACATTCGTACTGTGAGCTGGTATACAAAAATATAACTATGCAATTTTGAGCAGCTTAGAATATAGATGTTTCGAAAAAATTCGGCCGCAACTGGTTTGCAATTAAAAAGAAAATGTCTTCATTTTTCATCATGAATTTGTAAAAGTCGAGCAACTTAAGTCTTTGAAATTAGACTTTATTTTGATCAGAGAATAAAGCGTATGTGTATTTAGCAAGTTCTCGTTCCTCCATTACTGCGACCCTAGCGAAAAAACCCTCTTTACATTAGCATTGTGAGCTGGTATACAAAAATATTAGTATGCAATTTTGAGCAGTTTAGAATATAGATGCTTCGAAAAAATTCGGCCGCAACTGGTTTGCAATTAAAAAGAAAATGTCTTCATTTTTCATCATGAATTTGTAAACGTCGAGCTACTTAAGTCTTTGAAATTAGACTTTATTTTGATCAGAGAATAAAGCGTATGTGTATTTAGCAAGTTCTCGTTCCTCCATTACTGCGACCCTAGCGAAAAAACCCACTTTACATTAGCATTGTGAGCTGGTATACAAAAATATTAGTATGCAATTTTGAGCAGTTTAGAATATAGATGCTTCGAAAAAATTCGGCCGCAACTGGTTTGCAATTAAAAAGAAAATGTCTTCATTTTTCATCATGAATTTGTAAAAGTCGAGCAACTTAAGTCTTTGAAATTAGACTTTATTTTGATCAGAGAATAAAGCGTATGTGTATTTAGCAAGTTCTCGTTCCTCCATTACTGCGACCCTAGCGAAAAAACCCACTTTACATTAGCATTGTGAGCTGGTATACAAAAATATAACTATGCAATTTTGAGCAGTTTAGAATATAGATGCTTCGAAAAAATTCGGCCGCAACTGGTTTGCAATTAATAGCTCATCTCCGTCACTGACACTCAAGCTTCACACACCCGGACACAAAATTTTGACATTTTAACCCGGACATATTTTGAAAACCCCGTCCGGACGCCCCCTAAACTAGGACAAATCCGGGAAAACCCGGACGGATGGCAACCCTAGGCACAGGAGATCTTTTTTCATCTGTCTTATACCTTCTAGACAACGATTTTCAAAATTTTTTCGATGTCTGATATAATAAATAAATTCATAAGAATTTCGTTTGAATAGTTTTGTTCCATCGTTTTTGAAGGTATTTGCAACTTCTGAAGCGACGAAAATGTCGATATTATTATTAGATTGCCACAATATCTGCACCTTCCTAGAGACTTTCTAGCCCTAATAATGGTATTAGAGCAATATAAAAATCTTCATAAAATAGAGAATTAAATACATACAAAAGTTAAATTTTCAGTTTCGAAATATTAGTACTAGTTTAGTACAGTATTACTATTTTATTATAGTACAGTATTAGTTATATTCAAATAATTAAATATTTTTATATTTATTATTTCATAATACTTAAATATTTTCGAAGCATTACATTTGGGATATTGTTTTCATTTAATGAACTGTAAGCCTTATTCAAAGTAAGCTTAAATTAGCTATTTCACTTATTAATCAAAGTGCTAATTCTGTGCGACAGCAATATTTTATGTTTCATTCTTTGAATTATAGTCTATTATAGGATTTTTTAAAATATAATTTCAGTCTTTTCGGGCTATAAATTCACTGCTGTGTAATAGTCCATAAGCATAATTATTACTCTAAATTAAATTAGCTTATTACAAAAATACCGTGCGTGTTTAAATTTTGTTTCGTTTTTCAAAGCCAAAAAGTGTCAGACTTCTCGAGTTTCACGGAGTGTGCCGAATTTTTAAACTAAGTTTAATGAAAAACCAAGTTTGACATTTCCGTTTGTCAAATGTCAAATTAAACTCGGTTTATCATTAAACTTAGTTTAAATATATACGGTGCAAGAGCCTATAAATTGTTTAAAAAACATCAAAAATCACTATTTTTCATCTAAAATACCGAAAATCTCCTGAGACAAGACACCTTTTATGAGCCTCCCAAATATTTTTCATAAGTCGGAGCCACTTTATATATATATATATATATATATATATATATATATATATATATATATATATACAGAGGCGCCGACTGAAAAATATTGGGGTCCCATACTGGACGTCTTGCCGCAGGAATTTTTATGAATTTTAGATGAAAAATAGTTAGTTTTACAGTTTTTTTAAGCTTTAAGCTTTTTAGAGTCATATGATCAACATTAGAACACCGAAACCTCTAATCTCGATAACTCGACACTCCGGCAAACTTGACAAGACTGACACATTTTTTGGCATTGAAAAACGAAACAAAACATGAACACGCACCGTATTTCTGTAAAAAGCTGTTTTAATTTACAGTAATAATTATGCTTCTTGACTATTACAGAGCAGTGAATACATAGCTCTGAAAAGACTGAAATTATATTTAAATAAATCCTCAACTATCATGTTTAAAGTATAAAACATAAAATATTAATAATATATGAATAATAAAGTAATAGCACTTTGATTAATAAGTGAAATAGCCAATTTGAGGGTACTTTGAATGAGGCTGAGGGTTCATTTAATGAAAACAATATCTCAAAGTTATTGCTTTGAAAAAATTTAAGTACCTATTATAAAATAATAAATATAAAAATATTTGAGTATTTGAAAATAACTAATACAGTAATATAGTAATAAAGTACTAAACTAGTACTGATATTTTCGAACTGAAAATTCAACATTCTGTATGTATTCAATTCTCTATTTCATAAAGATTTTTAATATTGCTTTGAATACTATTACTACGGCTAGAGTGTGTTTAGAAAGGTGCAAATGTCGAACGTCTGACTAGATTACTGAATATTAAGTCGTTGATGACAGGTCGGATATCCGATTCATCCAAAAAATCTCGGTGGGCATAAAGACAGCCAAGTTGTTCAATCGCTTCTGTCCCATTGTTGATCGGAGATATGACTTCAGACGTCTGAGGGTGCTAAATCACCGTTTTGCTCTTGCTGTCGTGATTGGAACTACTTGGAGAAACTTGACGCACTTCACTAATTCACATAAAATTTCTCCAACTGCAGACTCTTGTGGAATATTACATCGCGCATGTTTTTCGAGACCAGTTGTTTTTTATCAGCGATATCGCCTAACATATTCAAGTGAACAGGAAAAACTGGAAAAATATGAGAGAGGCCTATATCCAAAGGATATAAAACGGCTAGACGAAGAAGAAGATTCAAGTGTAAGCGCTGCTTCTCATGTCTAAGTCGTTTTTGAAAAACTCAGTTGATTTTTCAAACTTTGTTCCAGCTCTGTTTACTGATAGCAAGTACTCTTGGTCACCTGCAATGCCCTGTGTGAGTCCAGTTGATGCAAACCGCTCAGTAATGCAAGATTGCACTTTTTCAAAAACTTCAATGTAAAGAGCTTTGTGGTATTCCTTTGGGGTTTTGAAAGTGTGCGGAGAGCTGGCTTCGTTGATTCCATTCTTCTTTGGTATTATACTCGATTCCGAGAAAGCAAAGGATCACCATCTTGTGAAGTTATTTCTTTTAAACGCAATTCCAAACTGTGCAAAACTATCACGCCTTCCACTGCGTATACAAATCAATCCCTCATATATTTTTTCCAGATCAGAAATACTTAGATAGGGCATGGAATATTTTCATTGACATCCTTTACTGGGTTCATTGCATGGCAAAATCAAAAATACCAACATCATTTTGTGATTTTACAAAGCATAATATAACTAGTAATTTTCTTAAATTATTGAGGGGCGGAGCCTCCCCAAACAAATTTTTTCATGAGGCCCCCTCAAGCCCCATGAAGTAGGCGCCTATATATATATATATATATATATATATATATATATATATATATATATATATATATATATATAATATATCAAGGGCGCACCCAGGATTATATTTCGGTGGGCTGTAACATTTAAGTAAAATATTAAATAATTTATTCATTAAATATAAACTTAGGAACATATGGCACAAAACATATATTTACCTTTTGTACAAAATTTACTAAATCAACATTCAAATTTTATGTGAGAAACAAAATTTACTCCTTAAATTTGAATATAAAACGCGCATCCCGTATACGGTACATCATAATAGATCGGTTGGATGACCAATAATGACCAGTGGTCTTATTTTATATTAGTAGACATTTTACAATTATATATAATATTGTAACTTTTATAAACCTCGGTGGGGGCTGCAGCCCCTTGGCTCCCCCACTGGTCGCGCCACTATAATATATATATATATATCTATATATATATATATATATATATATATATATATATATATATATATATATATATATATATATATATATATATATATATATATATATATATATATATATATATATATATATATATATATATATATATATATATTATATATATATATATATATATATATATATATATATATATATATATATATATTATATATATATATATATATATATATATATATATATATATATATATATATATATATATTATATATATATATATATATATACATATATATATCTATATATATATATATATATATATATATATATATATATAATATATATATATATATATATATATATATATATATATTATATATATATATATATATATAATATATATATATATATATATATATATATATATATATATATATATATATATATATATATATATATATATATATATATATATATATATATCCGGGGCGGCTAGTCAAAGGAGGCTAAGCCTCCTCAAAAATATTCCGTGTATCACTAATATATATATTATATTGAATAGTCAGCATTCAGCATATTCATATTAATCAAAATCATATTATTTTATGCACCTACCTTTCTTTCAACCTACATTATATAATATAATTTATTAATTAAGATAGAAGGTATTTACATTTACTGCATTTCATTCATTTCAAGATTTGTGGCAACGCTGCGGAAAGCTTAGAAAGGTATATTCTCAACGTTCATTATGCCTGCCACAGAAAAGCAAACGATGGTGCAAATACTCGGATGAATTAGATGAATACTTTATTGCAATAGTAAAGCAAAACACATGTAAATGGCAACACGGCTAGGAGACCCAGTCTCATATAATGTCGACCAATCACAACTATCGAATTTCGCGTAACATCGAGTCAATTTCGTTGGAAATCGTAATGTGTCGTAATTCGCTAATGACCGCCAGAAAGAGCTCGCGTATTGTGTTAAAATGAGTTTCATTACTGAATTAAATTTCAAAAATTTCAATGGTGACTTAGTGGAATATTTGTTATCCCATAACTTTAGTGCTCCAAGTTATGAGGATAAAGTTTTGATAAAAACAGTGAGACCTACCCCTGAATTGAAGAATTTGGTGCAGCGAAACAGAAAACAAAACCGCGGTTTCAATACAAAGAATTACGAGAGGCATCCTTGCCTAACCGGATCACAGGTAAAAAATAAATTATTTTGTTGGCAGTGTTTACTTTTTACTAGTGAAAATGTCTCTGTTTGGGGCCGCTTAGGATTTGACGATTTAAAAAATTTATCACGTTCTTTGGAAAGGCACGAAAAATCCCAGGAACATGTCGTGTCGCGGATCAAATTTAAAATGTTTGGAAAAAAAAACATTATTAATGTTATTGATACAGCACGTGTTCAAGAGTTAGAAAAATACAACGAAAAAGTTAAGGAAAACAGAGAAATTTTGGAGAAACTGGTCGACATTATATTATTTTTATGTCGCCAAGATATAGCGATTAGGGGACAAGATGAAACAGACGAATCTAGCAATAAGGGAAATTTTAAGGAACTCCTTGATCTATTTTGCAAATATGACGAAAAGCTGTATAATTTCATTAACAACGCTACAGTTTTCTCAGGAACCTCAAAAACAACTCAAAACGAAATTATAAACTCTGCTTCCTATGTTTTGGAAACTTTTATCGAAAATGAACTTAAAAATGTTAATTTTTTTCCTGGCAAGTAGATGAGACAACTGACATTAGCTGTAAATCGCAGTTGTCGATAATATGCAGGTTCGTAAAAGATGGAACATTATTTGAGAAATTTTTAGGTTTTCATGATGTCAGTTCTGGAAGGTCTGCCACCGATTTATTCGATTTTTTAAATGAGAAATTCTCGAAGTTTAATTTTCAATCTAAACTTATAGCACAAACCTATGACGGCGCAGCGGTTATGGCTGGCCATTTAAACGGTCTACAAACAAAAATTAAATCTGTTGCTCCTCAAGCTATTTTTACACATTGTTATGCACATAACCTGAATTTGGTTTTAAGTAACGCTTGTAGTTCTATTAGGCAAGTTAGAATTTTTTTTTCAAATTTATCTGCATTTTCAACATTTTTTTCAAAATCAACAACGCGCACAAAATTTCTAGATGCAATAGTAGGTAACAGAATTCCAAGTAACGCACCAACTAGGTGGAATTTTACTTCAAGAGCTATCTTTACTATACACAATAATAAGGATAAAATTTTAGAGGCTCTTCATTCTATAGTTGAAAGTGAGGAATTTTTCACCGATAAAGTAACTTTAAATACCGCACGCGGATTAATTTCTTACTTACAAGATAAGGAATTTATATATTTTTTAAACATCTTTAGATTAATTTTTGAACAAACAGAAATAGTTTTTCAAATCTTACAGCACAAGTTTTCAGATGTGATTTACTCACGAAATCGGCTCAAGTTTCTTTTGGAGAAAATTTCAGAATTTCGTGCAGAAGTTTATTTCAAAAAACTATTTTCTGTATTTCAAACGACTGATGATACGACTCAATATTGCCCAAAACGAAAGAAATTCAGTTTCGCAGATATGGAGCTTCACTATAAGCAAATATTTTATGAAATTTTGGATACTATTAGGGGTCAAATAGAAATAAGGTTCTCTGATTTGAAAGAACTGCATTTCTTCGAATTACTCAATAAAAATTTGTTTACCGGATTTTCGGCTAATTTTCCAGATAACCTTTTGGAAAATTTATGTCAAAAATACACTTTTTTTGATAAGGTGGCCCTAAAGAGTGAACTGTGTGTTGTTTATAATGACAATGAAATTTTGGGGCAAAATGAAAATCATGTCATGACTATTAAATACCTTTTTGATAATGATTTGAATCAAGATTTACCCCAAGTTTATAAACTCTTATGTCTAATTGTTTCTATCCCGGTGACATCGGCTTCCGTAGAGCGCTCGTTTTCCACTCTTAAGAGAATTAAAACTTATTTACGAAATTCAATGAGCCAGGATCGTTTGAAAAATATTAGTTTGTTTTCTATTGAAAAGGAATTGGTAAAACTTTTGGCGAAAGACAAAAAATTTTATGAGGATATTATAGACCATTTTGCTAACGTTAAAGATCGCAGAATCCCGCTA
This sequence comes from Cynegetis impunctata, assembly GCA_030704885.1. Lineage (NCBI taxonomy): Eukaryota > Metazoa > Arthropoda > Insecta > Coleoptera > Coccinellidae > Cynegetis > Cynegetis impunctata. The sequence goes on along the minus strand of JARQZK010002294.1, from coordinate 168,051 downwards.
ATCTTCAAAAATATATAACTTTTTATTTGCTGGCCCACACATATTTTGCACATTTTATTTTTCACAGGTTTTGTTCGTGGTACTAGATACTTTATTACTTAGTATTATACCAAATAATTCGTTGTTCCTTGTAAAAATCTTAAAAGAATTTATTTTTTGTTTGATTTTATGTAAACATTAAATTTTATTTAAGGCTTCTGCCTTGGCATTGGCATCTATGCAGGAATTATAAAAAATAGATGTCTATGCCAAATAATTTTTTTGGGTCTAAATGTATATTTTATTTTTATCTTGTTTTTCTTTTATGACAAGAATTTTATTTTAATCTATTTTTGGGAGGGTCCTATTTTATTTTTGGCAAGAAAAAACTCTCACCTTGGTTCTTGCGGGGCAACAATTGATTAATTCCTCGAATAAGTAACAAATTCGTTAAGTAGGTAGGTAGGTACCTATTTTGTGATAGAAAAAAAAATATGATGAATAGATGAATTGATTAATTGGCTGAGAAGAGTTTTTGTGAATGTTGTAAATAGGAGTTGTAGGTCTCAAGGTATACACTCGAAAGTGAAAAAATTTTTTTTCCAAACAAATTAATAGCTTAGGGTGCTTGTTTTACTTTGATTCTAAATTATAAGGCCGTTGACCTTGAAATCCTAAAAATTTTCGCCTACGGTGTATTTTTTACACCTCTTGTAGCCTCCTCAAACCAAAACCTCACGAGCCGCCACTGATATATATATATATATATATGTATGTATATATATATATATATATATATATATATATATATATATATATATATATATATATATATATATATATATATATATATATATATATGTATATATAATTTCAGGAAGATTTCCGCAGTAGAAAGTATTTGAATGAACTTTTTGTAGTATCTGAGTGATACCCCTTTTCATTCTCCTGAAGATGGCTTCACAAAAGGAGCCGAAACGTTGAGCTTTTTCGAACCTTTTACGCGGTTCATTCCGAGAACCAAGTTTTACATATATATATATATATATATATATATATATATATATATATATATATATATATATATATATATATATATATATATAATATGTGTATATATATATTGTATATATATATATATATATATATATATATATATATATATATATATATATATATATATATATGTTTATATATATATATGCGCCAACATTAGAGGTAATTGTTAAACCTTTTTCTGTATCAATCTTCTTATAATTATCTTTTTGTAAATAATTTCAAGTATTGCAGGAAATTCATAATTTATGGTATCCTGCTGTATTCGGTTATAGCAGAAAATATTCCAAATTATATATTTTTTGTATCTACTGGTACGATATATTTAAAAGAGAGTAATTCATTCGTTCAGTTGAAAAATGCATTGTTTGAAGTTTATTATCGTTTTGATCACTTTAGTGGTGGTTTTGGAGGCCAAAGAAGGGGTAAGGCTTGTACGACAATATCATGATGAAAGTTTATAGAATCATTTTCTTATTGTTTTCATCATTTGAGGAATTGTTCATACCTAACGATTGTTTAGTTAATGCTGAATCAAACAGCACTTTGTTTTGAGAAATGCCTTCACGTTGGGATATGTATATATATATATATATATATATATATATATATATATATATATATATATATATATATATATATATATATATATAATATATAAAATATATATATATATATATATATATATATTATATATATATATATATATATATATATATATATAATATATAAAATTCTCGCGGTGTTAGAAGTGAAACTCCTCCGAAATGGCTCGACCGATTCTCATGAAATTTTGTGTGCATATCAGGTAGATCTGAGAATCGGCCAACATCTATTTTTCAACCCGCTGAATGTAAAGGGTGGTCCAAACCTTAATTTTTATTTTTTGTTTTTCAAACAAAATTTGCTGTTTCTATTTTTTTTTATGATACAACATTCAAAATTACATACAACCCTAAATTTTCACCCCTCTACGATCAACCTCTATTTTTTATTTATTAAATTACTCCGAAATGGCTCGACCAATTCTCATGAAATTTTGTGTCAATATCGGGATGGTCTGAGATTCGGCCAACATCCATTTTCCATCCCCTAAATGTTAAGGGTAGTCCACCCCTTGATTTTTTTCAGACAAAATTTTCTGTTCTATTTTTTGTATGATACAGCATTTAAAAATACATACTAAATTTTCACCCCTCTACGATCAACCCCTATTTTTTATGTGTTAATTATAAATTTCGATTTTTTTGGCAAGATTTCTATTTTTATTTTGTCATGACTTAGAATGAGAAAAATTATAATGCTTTCAATTTTCTACCCTTCTACGATCAACCCCTATTTTTCTATCGCGATTTTCATTTTTTTATTTCATTCACCACAGATCCGCAATAGGGTTGCAAGATGGCAATCGAAAATAACAATAGTCGGTCTGAGAAAAGGTCGTAATATATTATTCATACCTCAAAGTGATTAGGGTGGTCCACACCAAACGTTTTTATAAATTTTTTGGACAACATTTATTATTTTTATTTTTTTATGATGTTGCATTAAAAAATACATACAACTCCAAATTTTCACCCTTCTATCAACAACCCATATTTTTTAATAGCCATTTTAATAATTTAAACAACGTTTGCCGGGTCAGATACATTAATAGATAGATATAATGATAAATAGATAGTTAGATAGATATATAGATAACTATCCAGATAGATAGATAGATAGTTGGATAGATAGAGATACATCGGCATATAAATGAATAGATAGATAAAAATAATTTATATGGCAGAACAACGTTTGCCGGGTCAGATAGATTGATAGATAGATATGTAGATAGATAGATAGATAGATAGATGATAGGACGATTGATAGATAGTTAGATAGATAGACAGATAACTATCTAGATAGATAGGTAGATAGAAAGATAGATAACTATCTAGATAGATAGAGATACATCGGCAGATAGATGAATAGATAGAAAGATAGATAGATAATAGTTATTCGTTTTACTGGGCACAAAAGCACGAGATTTAATGTCGCGGCTGGTGTTTCATAGCTGAGGCGTAGCCGAGGCTAGGAAACCCGCCAAGGCATTAAATCTGAGTTTCCGAAAAAAATTGGGGAGAATATAAAAAAGAATATATAATGAACATAAATCATAACGTACATATGAAGTACATTTAATAAAATATAATAAGAAAATCTGTCAGGTATTGAGTATGCTTTAGTCTTAAACAGCATACATATAGAATACATTTAAAAATCATAAATGCCAATGTCAATTATAGTTTACGGCAGTGAGTATTAGTATACTAACGAAATTAAAATAAAAACAAAAAAGACATTTATATTATAAATGCCAATTAAAATACTTATTAATCACAATAAAATAGTAAGGCAGCGAGAACAATATCTGAATGTATATACATCAAACCCTAAAACCCCCTCACTGCGCCACTGGTACATTGTGAACTTTATATGTATATTCTTTAGTTGAGTCTATTTTCAAAACAGGTCTTTTGATATGAATATATTTTTCCAGAAGGGGCAGCACCATGAAATTTTCAAGAAATGTGCTGAAACTAATGGTCTAGCTCGGGATCCTAATGAGACGAAAAAAGGGCAAGAGTCTAAGAAGAAGAGTGAAAACATGTCGAAGGAAATGTTGTGCACACTCAAATGCGTTTGGCAAGAAAAAGGTTTATTATCAGGTACAGAAATCAATATGGAGAAATTGAGGGAGGATGAAATGCTCAAAAAACACGTTAAGAAGGAAAAGCTTGATGAGTTCTATGAATGTGTAAAACCAATAAATGTAAAAGAGTGCGAAGATATGAGGAGAATACATGCTTGTAAAGAAAAATAAACAGTACACTATTGATGTCATTTGTATCACTCACATAAGAGTCAATGAATAAAGAGTTTAATTTCAATTCGTGTTTTCTTTTCTAACTGAATTCATTCTCATTGACATATTCAACTCAGCTTGTACTACCACTGAAATCAGACGTATAAAGAAAGATAATATCGAATATGTCATAACTCACTTTGTTTTTCTTTATCATGAGTCTTCTTCAAATTGTATATGAGGAAGCTGCTTCAACTTAAATCTACGTTCAAAATATAGCTGTTAGGAACGGCAAAAGCTCATCAGTGTTATTTACTCATTTTAGTTCATTATGTTGGTTAGATTAATAAGTGAAAAACTCTTTAGCGGTGAGCTGCATTAGAAAAGCAGGTTTTCAAGACGTTGATTCTTGTTGCAAATCTAAAAACCAACATTGCGCCCTTTATCGTGTTAACAATATTTATATCCTCCTTGGGGCCTATTCATCTATTGGGCACTTCCGGTTATACCGGAAATAGACCCTAAGTCGCTTATTTTAAATAGGATACCCTATATATTATTAAATTTTTGGATTCTACTCAAGATTCTAGGCAGATTTTATGCATCATGTCCTATCGCTAAGTCTAAGCGTTTTTGACATATTCAGGTTTTTATGTCGAAAGTGACATTCCCCCCCTCTGGATCGAGTACTGATAGCTCTGGGTAGCGAGGTGGCAAAAAATTTGGTCCATTGTTGGCTATCCATTGATCATAAAATGAGTTTTCCAGATAATTATTTACTAAATGGGCATTATGTTGATGAAGAAGGCTTCGAAGATAAGCCAGGTTGTCTAAATAGTCAACTTCAAAATTCATGTGTTTCCGTTTTTGGGGATATGGTGTCACAAATGTATCACATGTTCTTGAAATAACTTTATCACATTGTCCATGGATAATAAATAAGTTTGAATAATCTTCGTTTGTATAATTTAACCGAGGTGCCATTACGATGATTTGAAATGTCAAATACGATCGTGGCTATCTTAGATCTAATTGTTCAACGATTAAATGCAAAGTCGCCATATAAAAATATTAAATTGGCAAAATTTTCGAAAAAATATAAAATTTTTTTTTATGTATAGTTAACAACCTTATACAAAGTTACCTTCTTTTTCAATTCTAAATGCTACAAAATAAGAAAAATAGGGGGTTTTCATTTGGGAAAATTGAGTTTTGTCAGTTTTCTCAACCTCATTTTAGATCTTTAGAAAAAAATCTAGCGGTGTTAGATCCAGCGATCGCGCAGGACACTCCACTGGACCCCTTCGGCCTATCCAACGTCCAGGAAACCCACCATTCAGGTACTGTATCACCTGAGCTGCAAAGTGCGGCGGAGCTCCATCCTGCTGAAAACGTAACTCCTCTTCTAAAAGGTTTTCATCTGCCTCCAAAGCTTCGGTGATTAGAAGATCGATCACGTTTTCGAGCAAATCCAGATACACATCGCCAGTGAGATTTCCAGGAAAGAACACAGGACCAATCAAGTGATCTCTCAAAATACCCATCCAGACGTTGAGTTTTGGTGGGTGTTGAGAATGTTGCTCCCTAAAGAGGTGAGGATTTTCATCGGACCAAAACCTACAATTATGTTTGTTGACGTTTCCGTTAAGGAAAAAGGTGCATTCATCCGAAAAGCACACGTTGTACAAAAACACAGGATTTGCAATTTCTTGCGAAATTATTTGGCAAAATTCCATTTTCCAATCACCATTATCTTCGTTCAGTTCAGGAACAAGTGTTATATTATAAGGATTGAACTTAGCCAGCTTCAATATTCTGTGGACACTTGCCCTTGAATATCTAGTTTCCTGTGACAATTTTCTAACACTTCCACATTGTTCCCGTTCAGCCATTAGTTGACCAATTACGGCGAATTGATCATTTTCACCCGTAACCGTACGAGTGCGATTATGTTTTTTGTTTGCAACTGATCCTGTTACCTCCAATTCAATTACCAACTGAATGATAAATGAATGATAAACATTTTTATCAGGATGTCGTTCATTAAAAATCCTCGCAGTAGCTCTAGCACAGTCATTGTTCTGAAAATAGATTTTCAACATTTCCTTTCTCTCCTCCAACGTGTAAACCATTTTGTAATTTTTATTAAGAACTGATAAAATGCACCTTAGAGGAATAAAATTTCTAACCATCAGTGTCTTAGCAGGGTTGTCAGATTAAAAAATTACCAGTTGGAAAGACGAATTCCAACATACCTACTGCCGCGCGCGAAGGAAAAACTAAAAGTAAAGCAAACAATATACACTTAATAATAACTGGGAGAGAGATAGAGTTTACAAAGATTTGTCATTCATTTCTTCTGAATGAAAATGAGATGGGAAAGTCGGAAGGGGGCATAATTTTAATATTGGTCCAACCAATTCACCATCAGGAGTTATTAAACGTACAACCCATACTTTGTCATCTTTACCAGCAATAGGTTCTAAAACTCGGGCAAGATGCCATTTGAGAGGAGGGTTATTTTCACTTTTCAAGAGAACGACATCGTTAATTTTCAAGTTTTCTGAAGAACTCAACCATTTAGGTCTATTTTGTAATTCCACTGTCCATCGTCTCCAAAACTAGAGCATTGTTGCCAAAAGGAAAGACGATTTACTGGGGTAATGCAAACATCTTTTTCAGGATACGCAGTTAGAGCAGTTCCGATTTTAAAATGTCCTGGAGTAAGCGGCTGTAAATCGGCCGGGTCGTTCGAGAGCATGCAGAGGGACCTTGAGTTCAAAATCGCTTCAATTTGGGCCATAATTGTGCTTAATTCTTCGAAGGTAAACTGTGCATTACCAACAATCCTAACCAAGTGATATTTGGCGCTTTTTATAGCTGACTCCCAAATACCTCCACTGTGTTTTGCGAAACAATTGTTATGTTTAACAAAATGACGTGAAAATAAAAAACTGAAGTTTTATTTACATTATTGTGATGGATTTTCAACAAGTATCGGCCCAATCAATTTATTATATATATTTCGTTCAATGCAATCGTAGTTCTAAATGCATTATCCTTCACTCTGTGAAACGTCAAAAATTGAGGTTATATGAAACGCCTCTAATCAACATAAAAGCTTATGTTTCTCCACTTGCTAATTTTAAAATAAACTAATAAATAAAATGGTAAGTTTTCTTCAAATTCATGTCTTGATTAGTTATCTAATTTTTTTGAATGTCTCAGTTGGTTTTGGTCCTTGGAGATCTTCATATTCCTCATAGATGTAATACTTTACCATTTAAATTCAAGAAATTATTGGCTCCCGGAAGAATTCAACACATATTATGTACTGGAAATCTATGTACAAAGGAATCGTACGATTATTTGAAAACTTTAGCAAGTGATGTTCACATTGTGAGGGGAGATTTTGATGATGTATGTATTTTCTCTAAAAGGGCCATCCAGTTTAATGCTAAGATATAAAGAAAGAATAGGTTATTTCATTCTGATTATTTTAGAATTTAAACTATCCAGAACAGAAAGTGGTCACAGTAGGACAATTTCGGATAGGATTATCACACGGTCATCAAGTTGTTCCATGGGGCGATCCTGAAGCATTAGCTGTAATGCAGAGGCAGTTGGATGTAGACATCTTAATATCTGGGCATACACATAAGTTTGATGCTTACGAACACAAAAATAAATTTTATATCAATCCAGGATCTGCTACTGGTGCATACAATGCACTAGATAAGTAAGTAAAAAAGTGTAATATGTGCCTAATTTTGTTATACAATGAGCTATGATCGTTTCATGTATGTACCTTCGTTTATGAAACAATTGATACAATTATAACATTGATTATAGATATATAGTAATTCCTATATAAACTAAAAAATACAAATATGTTCTGAGATGTTAAGAGATTTATAGAATTCCATAATTTTTATTTTCACCTTTGTTTCTTGATTGATGAATTACAAAATTATCTATTAATTAAATACCATCCTGTCACGTCCCTTCTCATTAACCCTTAACTACTAACATATCATATATGAAACGTTGTCACTAAGTATACATCTCACAGATGGCTAAATATAAATAGACAAATAATTTTGAATATCCATAGTTTTTGCTAAGTGCACTATTTATTTGTTTTGTGTATTATTGCGGAAGTGAAAATATGCTCAGAAATTAAATGAAAGTTCAATATCCACTGAAGATCACAATTTCTCAAAGGAGTATCGAATATTCAGTTATTTGACATAATTTTTTGAACTAGTGATATAAAATTGAAATACTGATATAGTCGTCGATAAATTTATTATTACTCTGAATAGAATAATAATATATTGATACTGAAGCTCAGTAAGAATTTGTTTGTTTTGCGAAATTTGATGTCCTGTGTGTCAGTCACTTCCGTTAAGTCGGCTTATGTTTTTTTATTTTGCACTATTCCATTCCCATCTTTCATATGCAAATTTGGTTTGGGGCCACTCGGCTGAGGTTCGTAAATTGTTTGGTCTGCAAAGGAGGGCTGTCTGGTTAATTTGTGGCATAGCATATAGAGAGGATTGTAGGGTGACTTTTGTTGAGTTGGGTATACTGACAGTCCCTTGCATGTTTATTTTGGAGTGCCTTCTGTTCATTAAGCAGAATGTGGTACTATTTCAAACTCATGGCGATATTCATGATCATGACACAAGATCAAGTCAAAACTTATTGCCTGCCTATTGGCCATTGAGAAGGTGTCAAGATGGGCCGGATAATTGGGCCATAAAGTTTTTTAATGTATTGCCAGGTGTGATATGAGAATTATGTTACACCAAGTTTAAGAATAGGATTAAGAAGATTTGATTGGAGAATGCATTTTACTCTGTACATCAGTTTTTAAATTTTAATTTTTAAATGTTTTTAATTGTATTGTATTAATGTGTACTGTTGCAATTATTTTATTTGATCATTTGACGTATGTGAGCATATATTGTATTTGGCATGAATAAATTACTGATACTGAATAAAAGTCTAAGTAAAATCTAGCGGAAAAATGTATTCAAAAACAGTTATTTATTTTGAGGAAATTGACAAAGCATGGATATCAAGAATTTGATGCATAATCCGGACATATTTTTTTGTACACTCTAGGCAAATTCGATTCTGGTATTCATAAACCAAAGATTAACCCTTAGCATTAAGATGTCCAAAGAACTATACGGCTTTCAGCAAAAAAGCTCAACCCAAAGTGCTGCAATTGATTTTATAGAGAGTGTAATAACAAAGTTAGAAAATAAAAAAATTGTAATAGTAATATTTATCGACCTACAAAAAGCATTTGACACTATCAAACATGGGATACTACTGAATAAAATCCATAACTCTGGTGTTCGTGGAACAGCTTACAAACTAATAAAATCATTTATTAAACAGAGATCATAATACACCAAAATAAACCAAACAAAAAGTGACCACTTAAAAAAACAAACACTGGGGTCCCACAGGGAACAGTCTTGGGCCCATTGCTGTACTTATACTATGTGGAAAGCCTGACGAAATCGGGAATAATAGGTGAGCACTATATGTTCGCTGATGACACTGCGCTAGTGTATGGTGGGGCAGACATTGATGAACTTGAGAGGGAAATTAATAGAGATCTAAACATGTTTTATGAATGGTTGTGACACAATGGACTTGTCATAAACACACAGAAAACAGTATTCATGAAAATAACACAAAAAAACAAAAAGACCAAACCCATAAAAATAAAAATTAATAAGCAATATATAAAAGAAGTAAACACATATAAATACCTGGGACTTAAAATAGACAATAAATTGAACTGGAATGAACATATAGATGAAATACTAAGTAGCAAGTTAACGGGTCTTATTGGGGCAATAAGACGAATAAATGCAGAACTTACAGATTACTGTAGAGCACTTCTATATAATGCCTATATACGATCTACATTAACGTATTTAATTGTTGTCTGGAGTGACACATCTAAATTTAATTTAAATAGAATACAAAGGTTCCAAAATAAATCCATTAAAGCAATTTACAATATCCCATACAATACAAGCACTACAGACCTTTACAAGAAATTGACACTGCTTAATTTCGACAAACTGAAAAAACTTAAATATTGCAAACTTCTACATAAAATTAAATCTAAAAATGTAAAAACACAGACCAATCTAGATCTATACAGACATGAGAAGATACATAACACCAGAGGGACAAATGAACTACAAGCATCAAGACTGCGAACAAATATGGGAACAAAATCAGTAATTCATCAATCAATAAAATATTTCAATGAACTGCCAGACAAAATAAGAAACATAGAGAACTATGGGAGCTTTGTAAGGCAACTTACTCTACACTTGAATGAACTTACCTAAACCAATTTTATGTGATAAAATTTAAAATAATACACTGTATTACCTGCGATATCAGCTATAGCTGTTTTGTAGAGTTATGTTTAATAAATAAATAAATAAATAACAAACATATACAGTTCTTCTTTTCCTCCGATAAGAGCAAAGAGAAAATTTTTTTCATTTTCCTAATGTTTCTACGCTAGTTTCAGGAATATTTTCATTACTTTTTTCACCAAGTATCTCCAAAATACTCACTCAGTCATAATTTTTGGATCACCTTTGGATTTCTCGATTTCTTCTCTAAATGTGGTGTGACTAGTATTAGAGCGAGTTTTTTCATGAAATCAGATCTCTCTATCTGGGAATTTTCTAGATAACTGTCATAAAATAAACTAATTGACAGCGCTTACATCGAAGCGTCTATAAAAGATAGTGAGTGGCTACTGACGAAGAATTTCGAAATTTTTTCATCAATTGCGTCTACTCCGCCAGTTGATGAGTTGTATTAATCTAGAAAAATGGTTTTTCTCTGGATGTTCGCTTTTATAGTCTTATAGTCTTCTCCTTCAATAGCCGTATTGTAATCACTTTCAGTATGGGTTTCTTCAGAATGTTCATCTTGGGTTTCACTTATGCCACTTCCACATGCATCAAACCATTGCAAAAACTGTTCTTCGAAATTTTTATCTGATGGTTTCATAACTTTGAGCATACTAGATTGAAAATCAATCGTGGTTTAAGATCACTAATGACACGACTCAGAGACATCTTCAACCTTTTATTGTTACGTTAACGACGGCAAACGATCTTTCACTCAAAATATCTCGAAAATTAGACGATGCACGACAATCAACTTTAAGCTATTGAGTGGGTGTATTAGGGTGATAAATTATGTAGAAGGAATAAGAGAGCATTTAAAGGAAGGAATCATCCAAAGAATCCGATGGGGTTGTAACGTCTCTGAGACGTATGATTAGTAGTTAAGGGTTAATTTAATTTATATATTACAATAATAAAGAATTCCTTCATCCAGAAGTTATTAGAAGTTTGAATAAATAATAATCACTGTAGTATAAGGATTGATGATTGTTCTCTAGGAATTTGTAGGGTGTTTTTGATTTTTATTAACATATATATCAGACGAATCATTGTCACAAATCATTGCTTACATGATTAAAATTAATTAGCTGTAAATACATCAGAACGAGAGGTTTGGTTGGGAAATGTGAAATTTGGAGCTTGTTTAATGTTGATTAATATCAAATCTGGTAAATGTTGATAATATTGAATAGTTTTAAAATTACTTTATCAGAGTATTTTTTTTCAGTAACATAATTCCATCTTTTGTACTAATGGATATTCAGAACACAACAGTGGTGACATATGTGTATCAACTGGTGGGTGATGAGGTAAAAGTAGAGCGAATAGAGTATAAGAAAATTTAAGAGAAGCATAACTTTATATTTTATGTCAAACCTATTAAAATATGATTTCAAATCACTATAAAAATGATTTTTTTTTGGCTCTGTATATTTTTTATACCATAATGGAAACTATTATTTAGAATTGAATTGTAATGTCTATGGTGTAATTAGGTATCTCATAATATTGGTAATGTATATATTAAAATTGAATTGTTTCGATAGTATTCTTAATTTTCACTGTATCTGACTTAAAGGAGTTAAAATACAGATTTCTCATATAAGAGTTGTTTGAATATACAGTTTCAAGTTCTGAAGAATACAATATGTAAAGGTTTGTAGTCTGATCAGTTTCTAAATGGAAAAGTTGTATTATTGTGGTATTCGAGGTACACCGCATGATTGGTTCGGGTCTTACTTGTCGAACCGTAAAATGTGCGTACGAATTAATCATACCGTCAATAACAGGTGCGATCAATACTACTCGAGTTGCGTCGATGTTCAATGCGGAGTTCCTCAAGGGTCTATCTTGGGACCAACATTGTTTCTTATATATATCAATGACTTGGTTGTAAATTTTCCCAATGCTTATTTTCCTCTTTTTGCCGATGATACCAGTATAATTGTCAGCGGAATAAACAAACATTCTTTATTACTTTCTTCTACTACTGTCATGCAAGGCGTATCGGATTGGTTTCTCGCTAACAGACTAGCATTGAACATCGGCAAAACTCAAAATATATCTTTTAAACTATATCGTGACTGACGTGGTTGATATAAATATAGGTCAACAAACTATCACCTCTTCTCACAACATAAAATTCTTAGGCATACACATTGATAACAAGCTTGACTGGAACTTCCGTATAAATCAACTAAATAAATCTCTAAGCAAATATGTATTTGCATTGCGAGCAATAAAACAACATACTAACATATTTGTAGCAAAAACGGTGTATTTCGCTCAGTTTCATAGTATAATGCAATATGGTATTGAATTTTGGGGGACGGCGGTATCCGCAGGCTCCGTATTCATGGCTCAAAAGAGAGCAATTAGAGCACTTTTCAACTTAAAATCTAGAACTTCCTGTAGACCATTTTTTTAAAGAAAATGTAATAATGACCATGACAAATACTTATGTTTACAGAATTTCTTTATTAATTCACAAACATCAAAATGAACTTCCTACCCCAAATGACAGACATAAATATCCCACGCGAAAACAAGACATAATACCTCCAAACTATAAATATGGTCGCACTCGAAATGGCCCTTTATAGGCCAAGCTACAGAGATTTTTTCATGTGAAAAGTGTTAGAAGAAAACCAGCTCCGCCCTTGTGTGTAAAATAGTTCCACATGATATAGTGATATGTTTTTCACTCGACTTTATTATTTATATCTTTGTTATTAACAATTTTATGCAAAAAATCGTTTTTTTTTTAGTTTTTTGCTTATAAAATTGAAACTATCAGAGTAATCGTGATGATGTCAATAGACTTATTGTAGAAAATGAAAAGACGAAAAAAATGAGAGGTCGGACGACTCGATCAGACCCTTAGTCTAAGGGAAAATTGGAAAAAACCGTCCAAAATGCAGTTCTTTCAAAAGTTCATAACCCGGTTATTTTTTGAGTTGTAGCGTAGATCCTCCGGTTAGTATTATTTATCAATATAAACTTCATTTGTTCGAAGAGCAGGAACTGTCCGATGCATAGTTTTTGATCTGTGGCCATTTGATTATGTTACTATGCAATTTTCCAGCAGACCTGAATGCGACAGGTATGGTCCGATTTTCTGACGAATTTTAACTAAAACTTTTTTTTCTCTTTTTTTTTGTTATTTCCAACGCTTAGGCTAAAGTCACTGTGTATTTTATTGAATTTCTATATGCTTTGTTCTGTATATTGTGATTTTGTGGAATAAATATCTCTCTCTCTCTCTCTCTCTCTAATGATATATACACAAGTCTAGTTTTCAAGTTAAAAAGAACTTATTCATATTGAACAATCATTTAATCATTCGGCGAGTTTTCTCAGACACATCTTACTTGTGACAATCAAGAATTTTTCTTTTGGCATCCTAGTGAATATGTTGGATGATCTCATAATATATTTTCCATAGATTTTCTTCAATAACTAGTGTATGAAAAGAGATTAATCAATATCAGTAGTTTCATTGCATAGGTATTTCATGTTTGGTTACATATTTAGGAACTGATGGTTGCAGTAATGTTTATAGTTGAAAGATTTGGTGTTATGGAAATTATATTTTTGGTTACTTTATTTTCTCGATTAGCTCATCAGTTATTATTACAAATAGAGATTATATGGGTTCTCTCAATTCAGTATAAGTTATGGAGAAATAAAAAAAGGAAGCAGTCATGGAGACTGTCGACAAAAGTGAAAACTTGAAACTTTGAAAGAACTGTTTTTGTTTTGAATATTTAAATTAATTTTAGTACGAATAATTAATATTTCATAATTTGTCAATTCTCATTATTTACTTTAGTCACATCAATTGGCACTCCGAGCATTAATTGTATAATGTATACATTTTCATATATTTTATTCATTAATCAAATCATAGGATGAGTTTTTCAAGCCAAGTAAAAAATATAAATACAACTTAAGTAAAATAATATTTAGTAGATTCATATATTATTTATACCTTGTATTTGTACTTATATAGATGTTAAGGAACTTGTTTCATTGTTAACATTATTATCATCCTTAAGTTCAACAATACTCGGATCGTTTGTGCTTTCAATCATTTCATTATATTCTAAAAAATATATATACGACTTATGGTAACTGAAATAAGAAACAATAATGTTGGATTGGAATTTGTGTAAGTATTGTGTGAAAACTGTATTGATCGTCGTTTTATATTTTGTAGTACTGAATTATTGATCATCAGACATAGTCAAAACTAATGCTTCATTTAGAAATTCAGTTAGTGGTAGGCAGGGCCGGCCTAAGGGGTGTGCGAAGTATGCAGCCGCACACTCAAGCCTTTTGGAGGGGCATTAAATAGACCAATTTTTGTAAAAAAAAAAATAATGAATTTAGCAAATTTTTAGAAACTGATTTAAATATTGGGCAGAAATATTTAAACTGTACTCTCTGGCATATCATTGGAAGCTTGGACCCTAAACAGCTGTACACTTCCCTCTACAACCCTCGCCCAGCGTCGTTGCCGGTTTGTGGATTGAAAAATTAATTCACACAGCTAAAAATCCCAAGTTTTCAATGATTTGCCGCCGACTATAGAAGGAATTTTGTCTTAAAACTATTACAGTTAAAATTCAAGGTAAAACCGAAGATCTACCCGGCTACCCCAATGAGTTCTGAAATACAGTAGGTCTGATGCCCTTGACCAAAGTCCAAGGTCAGTAGAACAGTCTTCTCGTGGCGGGACGCGGAAAGTGTTGTGACTCATCTTCCTGCCTCTCTCCCCCTCCCTGGCTTTGCTTTTTCTGGCCAATTGGCGTCTGAAATTTAGATAGTAAATTCATTCTCCGAAATGAAAGCAAGAAAAGCCCTTGTATAAAATGGATAATAAAAGTGACTATGTACTATCCTAATAGTTAATAATTTTTTTTTGTGTTTGCGCCATTAATAAATACTGTCATTATTGGTTCACTATGTTCTGTTGCTTTATTTTCTTCTACCCATGACATATGGAAATTTATCTTAGGTCCGATGGACGGTGATTCCCGCATTAGCTAGTAATTGCAGTATAAGCATAAAAATCATTGCAACGTTACCTAGAGTTAAGCTTCCATTAGTTTATTTGACATAATAGTGGTTATAGTACAAGTAAGAGTACTGAACATGTAAAGTCAATCAATAATGAATACAATTGTCATACATAAATTTAATGTTCTACAAGGCGCAAAAGTGCACAAAAACTGTGTTTTTGGACTTCAAATTTCAAAAAATTCCATACCTCCCAGACCCCCCTGCAGGGGCATAAAATTTGAGTCTAGCACACCTGCAATTTTCGCCTTAGGCCGGCCCTGGTGGTAGGTTTTTATCATCTACAGAGTTGGTATTGAAGTTAATATGAACAGTACATCGTCAAACTTTTCCTAATTTTACTCGTCCAACACGCAGATGATTCAGTCAAGTATATATAATGTATAAGTATATATTGAAAGCGTATACATGAACACTTTCCATTGAGCTAGTTAGCCAAGTACTTAGGTGCGCTGTACAGACGACTGGTCTGCCATGTTATTTTCTCAGAGGTTTCCTCATGGCTTAACCCTTTCCGGCCCAAATTATTTTTCTGTGGAAAAAATATTATGTATGGTTTGATAATGGTTTATTAGAGATACTCGAAGAAAATGAAACAAATTTCAAGATAAAAAAACACAAGGATTATCCTGCAGGATGTGGTCACTCCACATAACCAGTAGGAACATATAACCAAACAATATAACCTATTTTGCGTAATATACCTAACACGAAACAGTTTTTGTCATGTTTCAAACACAATTCTACTTTGCACGCTGAACATTTCTTACAAGTCATCTGCAGGAAGATTTTCTAAATATTCATATATATCAAATATTAGAAGCAGAGTATTTATATAAATTAAAAATAAATAAATGATTGACATTTTCTTCAACCCCCTCCCTACTAAACTCCTTAAAAAAATCTCCCGGGTTTGTTCTTTCGAAAATTGGCAAGCCTATTCATAGGTAGCTATTTCAAACTTGCTTCCTCAGAACTAAAATAAGATAACACGATTACGTAAGTGCCCAGTGGTCACTTCAGGAGACCCCAACAAAATTAGTAATTTCGAAAGAAAGGAAACATTTACGTTCAATATATTCATGAAAATGCATAAGTAAGATATAAGTAAATAACTTTGGAGCCATTTTTCCACCATTCATAAAATGTGTAAACAAATGCACATTATACGCGCTTCGACTTATTTCGGTCTGTCTTCGATGAACACGTCAAATTTTGCTATGTTAGATAACCCACAAAACACACTGGTATACTGAAATAGCCAACGAGCAGTTTTACTCGTGACTAACAAACTGTGGTCTTCCTAGCTAACCAGTTGCCCTGAAAGGGTTAAGTAAGTCACTGCTTGCAAACTTACAAGGGCCTGATTGCTGAGCCAGTATCTATCCTCTGAACCCTCCCCACACTTCCTCTCTTCCATATCCTGTCTCACCCATCCTTAATGCACTTGTACATACTAGTAGATTCTATTATCTGGCTGTAGGAGTTCATCCCCAAAAATCAAACTCTCCTCCTCCACACATACTTGAGGAAGGAAAGAAACACGCGAAAATGTTTGAAACAGGCCGCTGCGCTTCGTCAGTCCCCATAAGATTCGACCCCATCAAAAATCGATCAACGAGGTTAAAAAAGTTTTTATTTCAAAAATTTCAAGCAATTTGAAAACTATATGAGGAAAATTTTGTATGAAATATATGTATACGTCTTTCAAAATACCTTCTTAAGCTTACACTAGAAAAAATGAATTTAGGTATACAGCGGTTGTTAGACAACTTCAGATGAAAACTTGCAGCAAAGCAACAAGTACTTCAACATATTATTATTGTCGCAGTATAACTAAAGCTAATTTCTAATAAGATAACATCATTTATGTTGACAGAAACAGCAATCAATTTTACAATTGCCGCCTGACGAGAATCAGTTAGGAAAGTTTCCTTTGGAATTCTAAGTTTTTTGTTCCTTCATGTTTTTTTTGTGGCTTTTCAAAATTTGCTCACCTCCACAGATTCTGCGATTGAGTAAGAGGTTAAAAATTTTCATCAACCGCACTGGGACTTTATTTCGGTCGAATCGCATCTCGGTCTGCTTCTGTCAATGTGCGATTCACTTCGCGAATTTTTTTTACAAAAAAATTAATTATTTCATTCTTTTCAGTTCGGTTTGCTACCAAATCGCATTTTTTGTGTTTTTATACTATAATTTGTTCCGTTCAAATTACATCTCGATTCGATGCACTTCATGAAAAATACGAACTTAGGATTCAGCTCTATTCACTCGTTTGTTTGATTAAGGTAAGCTTAGCTATAATAATGTGAATAAAACATCGATTTTTGATGTTCACTCTGTTTTGTTAAACATAACAATTGTTTCGCCAAATACAGATGAGTAATTCAAACTAACCTTACAAATGGAATCTTACTAATCTAGAAATGGAAAATAATGGGGATGGGAAAACCTAAACGTAATCTATTGGCAGGTAGGTAATAGTATATTACATAATAAGTGTGGTAACTAGGTTTTTAGCACACGCTAAGTGAAGTTTGAAAAACGAGCCGCAGGCGAGTCTTTTCATTCACTTAAGTGTGCTAATAACCTTTACCACGCGAGTTATGTATACTATTTTATCTACAACCGTTCGTTTTGATTAAATACAAATTAATTATAGTCTAAAATTTCCCAACTTGGTCACCAGCAATGTTTTAACTTTTTTTATTGTTATGAAAATTAGGATGACATAGCGACAAAAAAAGCAACGCCACTTTGAAGTTGTCAGTCAAAATGTCAGTCGAAAATATGGAGATTTCACGGCTAGTTGAAGCTGCTACGGCGAACTTGCTACCACAGAAATCCGGAATTCGCTACGAAAAAGCCTATGATATGTTAATCGAATGGTGCTCCCATAAAAAAGTGGATAACATTAATGAAGGATGTATTAATTGCCTATTTTGAAGATAAGTTCAAGGAAAAGAAGTCGCTTTGGTGCTATTATTCAATGCTGAAGTCCACCTTGTCCATAAAAAAGAACATGCAGATAGACAAATGTGTTAATTTAAAATTGCCAATAATTATCATTTCAATAAAAATTCAACAAACATTTGTTTAATAATTTTTTACCGCAATAGTGCGTTAAAATGATTTTTACCGCACTAGTGCGTTAAAGTAATAGTTACCGCACTAATATGGGTGTGTGAAAACATAATTTACGCACAGTTGTAGATAAAAGTATAAAAGTGGATAAACATAACAGGTACAAAGATTCAATATTTCACTAAAATAAATTTAAAAGAGGACAATCTGATTGATCGTTCAATAATTATTGGAACTTCAAGGTTTCAATGAGTTGAGTTTATAGCCTTTCTTTTCTGTATGTAAATCTTAGCTTAGCTTAGCTCTGAGACGTTCGTTTAGAAATATTATCTTTTGCTTGACTTATTTCTCTTCCCATTTGAAATTATGAATACTAGCAGTCTGTCCATAGAGATGATGGACTGAGATTTTTCTCACTATATCTCTAAACAGTGTATTACACTGGCTCCCAGATTTTATAAATATATTTAAATCTATATCTTTAAAACTTCCCGAATTTTCGAATCTAAAATGAAAGACTTTACCTAATAGTCTAGTGCAGCGATACTCAAACTGCGGCCCACGGGCAGCATGAGGCCCGCCTGGCTTTTGAAAGTGGCCCTCCCGTTGTAGCTCCAAATTCTATTAACCTATTAGCTATTTAAATTTCCGAAGGAATAGTAGGCGCCGTTGTTTTCTTGACGTCAAGAAATAATGCTTTTTTTAAAGCAAAATGATAAAAATTATCCTGAACTGCAAAATAACAACACCACCATTTGATAGCTTTTCTATGCGACATAACTGAAGAAATGTGCTCAAATTCTGCTTACGTTGTTTTGCATCAACTTCTTGATATCATAGTTCTCACTAATATAATATATAAATAATTAAACGTAATAGGTTTTTTATCAACACCTAAATAACAGATGTGATTTATGTAGGTAGCGGCCCGCGAGACACAAGTTATAAATAATTTGAAAAAAAGAGGCGTTTGAGATGTAGAGACTGTAGGATCATGTCTTCATTCTGTAACTGTGTAAAGCAAAAAACTGAAAAATAAAAGTTTTTAAATTTGGAACAGTTTACAATTTTCATGTCGTGAGCCAAACAATTATTAATTAACTATTACATAAATAATTGGAAAATTGTGATATAAATTTTTTGGGACCGAATTATCGTTCATTTACCTATCCACTAAGTGCCTGAATTTTTCCATTTCTTAATTTTCATATTTAATATGGTTAAATAATGTTTATTATTAAATTGTCCAAAATGGGCCAGATTATCCGTTTTTAATCCCTCCGAGAAAATTATAAATATTGATCCTCCAGTTCCGAGAGTTGAAACTTTGTTATAGGAAATTTCCTCCTCTTTTTGAATCTTTTTTTAGATATCGAAAATCTCAATTAGTTATTTGAAAAAATCAAACCTATCTTTTTATCTTTCAGTAAATTGTTTATAACTTTTACAGTTTTTGCTAGCGGAAGTTTATTTTTTTCAAAAAACATTTACATGATATTCCGAATCGAATGACACACGTTCATATTTTTCTGAGACTGTTGAAAAAATTGAACAAAAAAGCGCTTGTTGACTAGACTATAAGACGTCCTCCCTTTTCGAATTCAAACGACAAGGTTGACAGAATCAATCTGAATTTATATTCATTTATTCATCTTGAAACACGAAATCGAAGATATTACGAATGAAACTGTGATACTTAATTAAAATCCACGGCAAAGTCCAGTATGGTAATCTTTCGGAATGATGAATCATTAAGAAAATGTATGGAAAAAGTATTTAAATTTTATGTTTTAAAAGGGATCACATCTGGAGCTGAACTATGGCGCACTTTTTGGGTTAACAAGCAGGAGGACTACGAAAATTTGGAGATAACGGAATTAATCTCAGCAGAATGTTTTTATTCGAAAGTGAAAATACCTAGAAATTTGACTGGCAATGCCTTATTACACGGCTACAATTGAAAGATCATTCAGTACATTCAGGCTCGTGAAAACGTAGCTGAGATCAACAATGATTGAAGACAGGTTGAATGGACTTTGTTTGCTCAGTGCATATAAAAATCTTGTAAACAGTATGGGCGATTCTTTCAAGGAAGACGTAATAAACCGTTTTGCAGAAGATCCTGGAAAATTACTTTCAAAGTAGAAGCGATTTGAATAAAATAAAAATGCTTGCACAGTCAAATTTACTTTTATTTATTTAACTACCTATAGGTAGTTACATATGGTATATGTAGTGCAGTGTGTAGTGCAAACAGCTGAAAATGATCCTACTTTATAAAGTAGGATCATTTTCGGTTGTTCGCCCTACACACTGCACTACATATACCTTATGTTTCATGTGGGTGTGTTTGTGTAGTGTGAATGACAAAACAGCCGCAGACGATCCGACCTAAAAAATCTGACTTGCCCCCCTCTATGCCAGAAGCTGGGTACGCCCATGTACCTAAGCCTAGTATTCTTCAAACTTTCCTATTACTTTCAGTAAACATACTTGGAAAATTAATACTTTAATCATATAAATTTGAAAAATCATTAAAATTCAATAATGGTTCAACATGGAATTCGAAGTTATACGCTATATTTCGACAAGCAGCTACTAGCTACGATATCAGGCTTGACGGGTTAGTCTATTTTATCATTTATTATCTGAAAACGAAATCAGAACAAACAATACAACACGGAAATTGAAATGTTTGGTAAACTATTGATAAACCAGGACAAATTTGGTACTCTGATAATTCTAGTAATGTTAGAGTATGTGTACTTGTAATATGTAGGGACATGCTCGTTTCATGTAGGTTGAATGACCTTATTAAGGTTAACAGTGGAACATTAGTATTTCACAGACGTAAATGAGGGTAAACGAAAACATCGTGATTGCTCACCGAGTTGATATTCAAGGGCAAGAAGAGATAAAAGGAAATCAACAATTTTTGATTTGAATAATGCTCACTTCGTAACACGGTGTTGCCGATAAAACTATTTAACATTATTAAGTCATACAAAAAATCGTTTATATCTTTTTATAAGATAAGTATTTGGATAAATTTTTCATGAGCATAAGTAGGTATTTTATCAAGGAATATAAGCCTGTCAGAATTTTAAGTAGTATTTTCCCATAAAATATATACTATTGCACAGGCGCGGATCCAGAGGGGGGAACTGAGGGAAAGTACACCCCCCCCCAAATGGCCTGGGTCCCACGTAATTGTTTTGAAGGGTGCTACTTAGACCACCTAGACCTCGATTTTCGAAAAAACTTTCATGTCTGATATATATATATATATATATATATATATATCTATATATATATATATATATATATATATATATATATCTGATATATAAAATTCTCGTGTCACGGTGTTAGGAGTTAAACTCCTCCGAAATTGCTTGACCGATTCTCATAAAATTTTGTGGGCATATCGGGTAGGTCGGAGAATCGGCCAACATCTATTTTCCATCCCCCTAAATTTTAAGGGTGGTTCACCACTTAATTTTTCATTTTTATTCTTCAGACAAAATTTTCTGTTCTATTTTTTTTATGATACAGCATTCAAAAATACATACATCACCCCTCTACGATCAACCTCTATTTTTTATTTGTTAAATTCCTCCGAAATGGCTCGACCAATTCTCATGAAATTTTGTGTGCATATCGGATAGGTCTGAGATTCTATTTCTCATCCCCCTCAATATCGAGGAGGGTCCGCTTTTTTTATTTTTCTGTTCTATTTTTTTATGATATAGCATTCAAAAATACATACAACCCTAAATGTTCACCCATCTACGATCAACCCCTATTCTTTATTTGCTAATTAAAAACTTTTTTTTTGGCAAGATTTTCATTTTTATTCTGTCTTGACTTAAAATGAAAAAATTCATATTACTCTAAATTTTTTACCCTTTTACAATCATCCCCTATTTTTCCATCGCGATTTTCAATTTTTTTATTTTATCCACAGATCCGCAAGTGGGTTGCAAGATGGCAATCGAAAATGACAATAGTTGGTCTGAGAATAGATCGTAATATATTTTTCATTTCCCTAAGTGATTAGGGTGGTCCGCCCCAAATATTTTTATGAATTTATTGGACAAAATTTTTTATTTTTTTATGATGTTGCATTAAAAAATACATACAACACTAAATTATCACCCTTAGAAGGGTGATAATTTAGTGTTGTATGTATTTTTAATGCAACATCATAAAAAGTAAAATATATATATATATATATATATATATATATATATATATATATATATATATATATATATATATATATATATATATATATATATATATATATATATATATAACTGAGATTGAATTCTCGCACATCACTTGGTGAAACATCATAAAGAATAAAGTAAGCAGTTAGTTAATATATAAATACTTTCTACAACTCGATTCAATTTACAAAAGAAGTAGAAAACGAAAACGGTACCTTGAATTTCTTAGACGTTCAGATTGCTAGGAATTTGAATTCTCTTACTTTCAACATTTATAGAAAACCAACCTTCACAGATACTTTAATTCACAGCGACAGTAACCAACACATTAAAATAAAACTCAGTGCTTTTCATTCGTTCATACATAGGTTGTTCACGATTCCATTATCGGAAACAAATTTTCAAACTGAAGTTAATACAATTAAATTATTAGCCATCAATAACGGTTACAATGGAAGTCTTATCGACAAGTTCATTGGGAAAAAACGAAGAAAGTATCGGTTGCATTCAATATACCCCACGCAAACTATTAATGAAGAACAAAAATACTTTCCAATAAATTATGTGCCTAATTTGAGTAGCAAAATTTGTAACAGACTATCCAAAAATAACGTTAAAACAATTTGTACAAATAAAAGAAACTTGAAGTCATTCTTGGTCAATAATAAAGAAAAATCTAACATCGGAGAAAACAGTGGTATTTACAAAATATTTTGCGACGAATGTCCTGCTTTCTATATTGGACAGACAGGAAGGAATATAAATATTCGTGTTGAAGAACATAAAAAGTCAATTTTACAAAACAAAAATACCACTGGCTTCTCTGAACATTGTATAAAATTCAATCACTTCCTGGATTTCAACAAAACCAAATTGTTACATTCAGGTAACAAGGGTAAACGTCTTGACCTTCTCGAAATTCTCGAAATAAGTTCCGCCCATAATAGTCAATTACCCCTTGTAAACGAACAAATTGATTTTCAGGTATCACCTTTGCTTTTGTCTGTTTTATAAATTACGATGCAATACTCTCCTGTAGTCAGTCTTGATAATGAGTTCATAGCTCGAAACATGTCGACTTTTTATTACTGCTAAATACAGTATCTAAATATTTTTTTATATTGTGAAACATAAGCCAAGTGTTTTTATTTTAAAGTTTATACTTTATTATATATATATATATATATATATATATATATATATATATATATATATATATATATATATATATATATATATATATATATATATATATATATTCCTCGGTACATCACCAGCGGCTTCCAACGAGTCAAATGAAATGAAATTTGGTACCTGGGATTGCTTTCGTTAAAGAACGAAAGTATCAAAATTTGATTGAATTTTTCCAACCGCTGCCATATTAACATCGATATTTCTTGTTTTTTCATGGTTTTTGTAATATTGCCGTACTCCACAGCTTCTGTAGGTTGAGTTAGAGGGTTGAAGTTTGGTACCTACTTTGAGTTTATGTTGACTTAAGATCTTTTGTTGGTTTCAACTCTTTTTCCCAACCGCGCTGCATTTTGTGGTGACTTTTCCTTTCGAATTGCATCTTGATCTGTTTCGCCATCGGTAGGTAGGTACGCGATGCACTTCGGGAATTGTTTTTTACAGTAGAGAGTAGAGGGTTGAACTTTGTCATACTTGGATTGAGTTGATGTTGAGGTACGTTCCTTCGTTGGTTTTAACTTTTTCTTCAATCATGCACTATAAATTATTTTTAATTCAGTTAGCTATTTAAGCTTGATTTCTCAAAATATAATTGAAGACTCCGGCGCAAAAAGGGGGCACCTCCACTTTTATATCATTTTCACTTTTATGACGGAAACCAGTAACAAAGAGGTCGTCTATCGATTGGTGCAAGAACGAGGCATGTTCGTTGATTTGTTTAGTTGTTGTAAGGAAAATATGTATACCTCCTTCATTAAGTCGGTGCAAGAATGAGGCATCTCCGGAGCTGTCTCGTTTTTGCATCAAATGAGTTGTCGACAAATGTTTCTGTCGCTTTGTGGCAGCACCGGCTAAATTTATTGCTTTGTAAACGGCAAACGCTTGCATTATCTGTGTTCAGTGGAATTTTTGAAAAAGTGAAAAAAAATCTGGGACTGGAGAAAGCAGTACACGAAAAGAAAGCAAACTATTTTTACACAAAATTGAAAGAGGATGTAGCAGAGGTTAAAATGAGCAACAATCAAATTGAGTTATTAGCATTTTTTTGCCAACAAAATATGCCCCTTCCTCATGTTCCTAGTGGAGATGTCTTTCTTAAACGTCAGCTTTGGGAATATAATTTTTGTATTTTTGTAGCGAGCGCAGGAAAGTCATACTTCTTTATGTAGGATGAAACAGTTGCCAAAAAGGGGCAGAATGACGTAGTGAGCTTTTTACATCATTTTATTAATCAATATGTACCAGCAACTGTGACAAAGTTATTTCTGTATTCCGATAACTGTTCATCGCAGAACAAGAATCAAACTTTAGCTCATTATCGCTATACCATTACAGATAATAAGAAGTTCTCCAAAATAATTCATAGATATCCAGAACCAGGACATAGCTTTCTTCCGTGTGACAGAAGTTTTGGCTTGATAGAAAAGGAAAAGAGAAAACGAGAAAGGATTGTCTTACCCGAATAATGGGTTTCCTTCGCAAGTTTGAAATAGTTAAGGTTACCCAAGATATGATTCTAAATTTCAATGACCATTTTAGTAAACTCTTCAAAAAATCTGTAGTCAATAAAGGAAAACAAAAATTTGCAATCTCTGCCTATCGAGTGATAGAATACACTGAAAAAGGTGTCGAAGGCAGCAGATCCGCCAGTGCCTGTTTCAAAGATGAACTTTTTCTTCAAAAACCCGGAGTTAAGCTGACTTTTCCTGGTCCCGATTCACGTCTCTGCTCTGGCTCATTACCTCTCAAGCGTCCTAAGTATCTCCATATAAAAGAACTAGCAGCAGAATACGTATCAGCAGAATGTATGTTGTTTTACGAGGGTCTTAAGTGCTAAGGTGAAGAACAACCTAACCAGTCTCAAGGCAGCTTCACAGATGTTTGAAATGTTCAATATAACAAAGCATTACTTGTAACTTCTTTCTAAATAAAAATTATTCATAAAATCTGTTTTTCTCATTTGATACTGCATAGGTGCCCCTTTTTGCGCCGGAGTCTTCAATTGAATCCGCTAGAATCGCATCTTCGCGCGAAAAATACTACCTTAGTGTCGAAGCTCTGCTGCTCACGAGTTGTTTTTCCTGATGAAAGGCTCTAAAAATCATATGGCTTTGAATTGAAGAGATCGATATTTGATGAAAATTAACACCTACCTAAAGTTCCTAACGAATTTAAATAATATATTAAATTTTTACAAATCTAATTGAATTATTCTATGATGCGTTTAGGTACAGTGTACATCGCCAGATACAGTTTCTCCTTGAATCAACCAAACAAATAGAATAAAATACATATATCCAATGATCATCTTATTCATTAGCATCATAACATATTCTTATTTCAAAATTACTTAAAATTGAAAAAATAAAATTGAATAAAAATGTAAAAAGTGAAACCATATGTATATAAAAAAGAAAGGACATATTATTTAGAACAAATTATGATATTTTTTCAGAATAAAACATGAAAAAAATTATAATATATGAAGAACCAAACAACGAGTTGTAGAAAAAATTATTTATTGGCGTAATTTGGCACAATGAAATTTAATTTTTTCGCGCATTGCTTGTTCATAATTAGGTCTTATATTTGAAATTAGTTGACAACCAAGAAAAATCATTAAGACGTCCGTCCAGTTTCTTGTCACTCATAAATAACCACCATACTTCAGTATGTAAAGGAAGTTGAAAATGGTCATTGCCATCTTCTTTACATATTGTTTCGAATATCGGGAAATTAAGGGCCTGGATTTAATGCCGTTAATGAGCTAGTTTCCAAACTTGACAAACTCTTTCATTGGTATTGAAGAAAATAATTTTCATTATTCTCGTTTTATTACTACTAGTAAACATTTTTGTTTGTTTCTTTGCTTTCATCTTCGCGAACCCCCTTTTACTAGGCCCCGGACCTCAAGGGCTTCGCGGACCATTATTTGGGAATCACTGATCTAGACTAATTTCATGAATTAGGATCATCAAATCGGAACATATTAGTTAATTATGATATAATGTGTTTATATATAATAAAAGAGATGTATTAATTGTAATTTTTATGGTTGGTTCCGGTCATACACCGATCATTTGCTGTCGTTGAGAAAGAAACAAATGGTTTCTATATATATATATATATATATATATATATATATATATATATATATATATATATATATATATATATATATATATATATATATAGTAAATAATTCTTTTATTGGGTTTTCTGGTTCAGTTAAAACAGAAGTCTTCCAGATACAATCATATAGGTACAACGTGCGTTAGAGATATGATCGTTTTATTTATGTGTTAAAAGATCTCAATTCCAAGTGAAAAGTAAAACTATAGTTGTTCGTTTCTGTCAAGTTTGAACATTGTGAATGTGTTTTATGATATGTTTATGCGACGACATGACATATGTAAATTTGATAAAGGTTAAAATAGTAACCGAAACGTTATTAGAACAATTTCAACATCATTTCTGTTTTGACTGAACCAGAAAACCCAATAACAGAATTATTTACAATATAAATAAGATGGTTCATGAGTCAGATACATATTCAAATATACCTTTATATATATATATATATATATATATATATATATATATATATATATTATATATATATATATATATATATAGTATGTATATATATATATATATATATATATATATATATATATATATATATATATATATATGTATATATGTATATATATATATATATATATATATATATATATATATATATATATAATAATAATAATAATAATAATATAAATATTTATTTCAAAAATGGAAGCAATGCTACAAAACTGAAACAAGTCAAATCAAATACATCATTTAGTTACAAAAATCAGAGAATTCTCTTATATTATAAGGTTCACAATCTATTAATAATTTGTGAATCATTTTCTTAAAAACATTATATTCCTGAACTTTCTGTAATGTTTTCGGTAATACATTAAATATTTTTATAGCCATATAGAGAGGATGTTTCTCAAAACAAGTGAGAGAGTGGTTTGGTAATAAATAAGGAAAAATACGACTTGTGTTATTGTTATTTTTGTGACTACTGTGATAGTTGTTATGTTTGTAAAAAAACAACATTAATCTATAAATATATAACCCTGGTATTGTTAAAAATTTTATTTTTGAAAATGGATCTACAAGATTCTCTATATTTCATACCAAATATTATCCTTATTGCCCACTTCTGCGTTATGAAAATACTGTTCATGACTGAAGAACTACCCCAGAAAATGATACCATATGAAGCTAAGGATTGAAAATTGGAGAAGTAAACGGTTTTTAATACATCATTGTCTAGTTGCTTTTGGAGGACATTGAGAGTGTAAACAACTGAGTTTAACCTTTTCTTGAGCTGGTTGACATGATTTTCCCACTTTAAATTTTCATTAATCAAGATTCCTAAAAAAGATACAGAATTTTTGACCTCAATATCATACTCATCGCATTTCAAGACCTCAGGAAAAACCTGTGTGGACCTATCCGTAGTGAAATAGGCACACATAGTCTTTTTCATGTTCAAAAAAAGTTTGTTTTCTTTACACCATCCACCTATATCACTAAGCACTGAACTGAACCCTTCAATATATATATATATATATATATATATATATATATATATATATATATATATATATATATATATATATATATATATATATATATATATATATATATATATATATATATATATATGGTATATGTGGTTGTGTTGTGTTGGGTTAGTTTGTCTAAACACTAATGAAGTTGATTTGATTCGATAATTAAGATGCCAGAATACGAAAAATATTTTTCTTCAGATCTATACGAAGATTCCATATGACCATATGAGATTTGGTACTTTAAAAGGACGAATGTTTTATTGGTTATCAATGATCAACCGTTGCCAGAAGAAAGTGCCTCTAAATAAGAATTATTTATCAGTACACTTGTGGGATGCGTATGACGTATCAGGCGTTGACCTAAACGAAGAACTGGTCTCTGGTATGGCCCAGGTCAATTCCAGTAGTAATTTCGGCAACGTTGCCCTTAGTCTTCAACCGCTCCGGTGCACGTTTATAGGAATTCATTCCTCATTATAATTTCTGTGAATTTAGTTCAATTTCCCTTCGTTTGTTCGATATATACTTAGTACTACTACAATCAATAATTTCAATCCAATCATTTCTTATCGATTTCGTTGGAAAGAATATTATCAACTTCAAACACGTTTGTTTTCTCTTAATGTTGTTCTGATTAGTGAATTAATAACTTCTTTGATGTTATTCAATAACCACTTCATTGCCACTTCTTGTTCTTCGTGCGGATACGTCGAGTGTGAGATTCGTTGATTGCCAGCACGCAAGTAAACATAAAAGTATTCCATTGGACTCTGGTTTTTATTTTGTGATAAATTATAAAGGATGGCGTTTACGATATTAATAAATGGCACTAGGTTCTCCAGAAATTTATTTGACAAACGACTGATTTTCATTAATACTCCGAAATGTAGCAAGAAGGATTTTGCCACAAATATGGTGAGTTATTAAATATTAATTTATTTTATGTCGGTTGTGTGTAGTTGAATATTAAGCAAGTGAAACATATGGTTTTGGTTCAGCAAGATATAATAAAAAGATGGGAAAACGTCGGTCAGTGTTAGATAAATAAATATTTTAAAAGTTGAAATAATTCATCAAACTTCAGGTGTTTATTGTTTTAATTGAATTCAAAGTTACTGAAGAAATAAAATGTATGAAATAAATAAATTGGTATCATAATATCAGGATACGCATATATATATATATATATATATATATATATATATATATATATATATATATATATATATATATATATATATATATGTGTATATATTTATATTTATTCATTTTGAGCATAGATATTCTCAAATTAACATACACAATTTGAAGATATAATATATTTACTCGACAATTCTTTCCGGTTGATAGCACACTATCACACGTTATTAAATAATTTTCGTATAAATCTATTTTTATATAGTGAAGTGTTTAATTTATGAATTTTTTTTTTTCAGTTGAATGAATAATTAATAAAACACATTTTATCAAAAGTCCAGCGAAAGATTAATCAACAATATATATATATATATATATATATATATATATATATATATATATATATATATATATATATATATATATATATATATATATATATATATATATATATATATATATATATATATATATATATATATATATATATATATATATATATATATATATATATATATATATATATATATATATATATATATATATATATATATATATATATATATATATATATATATATATATATCAGTGGCGGCTCGTGAGGTTTTGGTTTGAGGAGGCTACAAGAGGTGTTAAAAAATACACCATAGGCGAAAATTTTTAGGATTTCAAGGTCAACCGCCTTATAATTTAAAGAAAATCAAAGTAAAACAAGCACCCTGAGCTATTAATTTGTTTTCACTTTCGAGTGTCTACCTTGAGACCTACAACTCCTATTTACAATATTCACAAAAACTCTTCTCAGTCAATTAATCAATTCATCTATTCATCAAATTTTTTTTTCTTTCACAAAATAGGAACCTACCTACCTACTTAACGAATTTTTTAACAGCTGGTGAGAGCAAATAAAAAGTTATTAAGTATATATTTTTAAGATTAACGGGATTCTGCGATCTTTAACGTTTGCAAAATGATCTATAATATCCTCATAAAATTTTTTGTCTTTCGCCAAAAGTTTTACCAATTCCTTTTCAATAGACAACAAACTAATATTTTTCAAACGATCCTGGCTCATTGAATTTCGTAAATAAGTTTTAATTCTCTTAAGAGTGGAAAACGAGCGCTCTACGGAAGCCGATGTCAACGGGATAGAAACAATTAAACATAAGAGTTTATAAACTTGGGGTAAATCTTCAAATCATTATCAAAAAGGTATTTAATAGTCCTCACATGATTTTCATTTTGCCTCAAAATTTCATTGTCATTATAAACAACATACAGTTCACTTTTTATGGCCACCTTATCAAAAAAAGTGTATTTTTGACATAAATTTTCCAAAAGGTTATCTGGAAAATTAGCCGGAAATCCGGTTAACAAATTTCTATTGAGTAAGTCGAAGAAATGCTGTTCTTTCAAATCAGAGAACTTTATTTCTATTTGACCCCTTATAGTATCCAAAATTTCATAAAATATTTGCTTATAGTGAAGCTCCATATCTGCGTAACTGAATTTCTTTCGTTTTGGGCTGAATTGAGTCGTATCATCAGTAGTTTGAAATACAGAAAATAGTTTTTTAAAATGAACTTCTGCACGAAATTCTGAAATTTTTTCCAAAAGAAACTTGAGCCGATTTCGTGAGTAAATTACATCTGAAAACTTGTGCTGTAAGATTTGAAAAACTATTTGTTTGTTCAGAAATTTATTTAAAGATGTTTAAAAAATATATAAATTCCTCATCTTGTAAGTAAGATATTAATCCGCGTGCTGTATTAAAAGTTACTTTATCGGTGAAAAATTCCTCACTTTCAACTAGGTATAGAATTAAATCCTCAAATCCTAAGCGGCCCCAAACAGAGACATTTTCACTAGTAAAAAGTAAACACTGCCAACAAAATAATTTATTTTTTACCTGTGATCCGGTTAGGCAAGGATGTCTCTCATAATTCCTTGTATTAAAACCGCGGTTTTGTTGTCTGTTACGCTGCACCAAATTGTTTAATTCAGGGGTAGGTCGCAATGTTTTTATCAAAACTTTATCCTCATAACTTAGTGCACTGAAGTTATGGGATAACAAATATTCCACTAAGTCACCATTGAAATTTTTGAAATTAACTTCAGTAACCAAACTCATTTTGAAACAATACGCGAGCAATATAAGTAAACACGCTGCTGTTTTCGGCCATTAGTAACTACGATCACACTACGATTCAATTAATGCTTTCCAACAAATTCACTCGATGTCACGCGAAATTCTATAGTTGTGATTGGTCGACATTGTATGAGAATGGGTTTCTATCGGTGTTGCCATTTACATGTGTTTTGCTTTTCTATTGCAATGAAGTATTCATTCGGAGTATTTGCACCGTTGTTTGCTTTTCTGTGGCAGGCATAATGAACGTTGAGAATATACCTTTTTATGCCTCCGCAGCGTTGCCACAAATCTTGAAATGAATGAAATGCAGTAAATGTAAATACCTTCTATGTTAATTAATAAATTATATTATATAATGTAGGTTGAAAGGAAGGTAGGTGCATAAAATAATATGATTTTGATTAATATGAATATGATGAATGCTGACTATTCAATATAATATATTAGTGATACACGGAATATTATTGAGGAGGCTTAGCCTCCTTAGCCTCCTTTGAATAGCCGCCCCTGATATATATATATATATATATATATATATATATATATATATATATATATATATATATATATATATATATATATATATATATATATATATATATATATATATATATATATATATATATTTAGGAATATTTCGGACAGCAAATTTTTTCAGTAAAAACTTTCAAGCAGAAGTTTTCAGTTTATTTATTCCCATACCTTTCGGGAACTAAATGTCCCCTTCTTCTGTTAGCTTCCAAAATGTTTGAATTAAATAAATTGGAAACTTCTGCATGAATGTTTTAAATGAAAAAACTTTGCAGTACTGAAACACTTGTAGATCCATATTTAAACAAGCAGGTAAAAAATCTTAAAAAAATACAAAAATATATATATATATATATATATATATATACATATATATATATATATTCACGTATAAATTTATAGGTAATAATTTGTATTTGAATATCAGTATTAGTTACATAACTAAAGTATATTTGGCTATTCTGTTTTGTTATTGATAACCTGTTGATATCACTTTAATTGATAATTTTATGTTTATACAGGATATATTTAGTTGGAATTATTTACGTAAAATCTAGACTGATTGTTTACTGGATAGTAATAGATTCCTAATTGTAATTTAATTTTGATATGATTTTAACGATTTTATGAACCTTGAATTAAACAACTAGAAATAATATTTCTATGCAAATAAATATAATATTGTCTTCGATACAGTGCCGGATTTACCAATAGGCTTGGGTAGGCTGCAGCGTATATGACCGCAACTCTCAAGGGGACCCACCAAAATTTAAATTTATAGAGTAGAAATTTTGAAATGTTTATGTACTATGATGACTGATGCAAATTTGATGATCGAACTATACTCAGCACGGAATTCGATATTATGAGGGAAATTGACGTTAGGGATATAAGTGAAGATTTTGCTAAAAATAAATCTCGAGAAGTTGTAATTTAGTATAACAATTTTTGTTAGTTTTGAGCATTATTAATACATATATTTTACTAGTATAAGCATAGTAATTACAAGGCGCCCTATGCAAGCCTGAATCTGGAAGAAAATATTGCACATTCCGAATTAATAGAGTAAAACTCAAGATATACAAATTAATTAATAGAAAATTTTTTAACGAAAATTCATTAGTTTAGTTTACGGTATTGAAATTCATAAAAAAGCATACGACTTCTCTATAAAATTTTGATGTGAACACGTACACCTGAGGTACTACGATACTTTTAAATCTCGAATTTCAATTTTTTTCGGTCTACTATATAATTTTAATAATCTTTGACCCGTATTTCATACTAAAGTGTAAAAATCACATGATAGCGAACTGTGAAATCTGGGAATTTTCATCCCCTTAACGAGTCCCCACCACTTCACAGCCAATAGGCCCTAAAACATGAATCCGGCACTGCTTCGATATAGTCATATTTTATACTTCGTGCAATTTTACCATTAAAAAAAAATTTAAACTTGGTTTTTATTTAATTCACTATGGCTTATTATTCAGAGTGGTTTCAAAAATCTATATGGAATGATTCAATCGAGGATTCAATTTAATTCCTAAATGAACAGGTAATTTTTTTACATATCTATAACAATTCTTGTATTCCTTTTTGTCATAATCGTTTTTATTTTTGATCATTATCAAATTCCAAAATTAACAAGGAAACAATTAAGTACACTATACATATATATATATATATATATATATATATATATATATATATATATATATATATATATATATATATATATATATATATATATATATATTTATATATATATATTTATATTTATATATATATATATATATATATATATATATATATATATATATATCTATATATATATATATATATTTATATATATATATATATATATATATATATATATATATATATATATATATAAAGTGTTCACTTCTGAAAGCACTGAACTTACATATCACACCAATTCCAATACAAAGACTTCTCAGATAGTACCTAGGTATTATTATACTTAATTCTACTATACTTGAGTTAGTTGTCATGCCATTACATGTGTCTTTATGTGAAGTAGTTTGCTTCAGTTTCAGTGAATTGCGTAGCGTTTTTCACAAGTTTTCAATTAAACACTGTCCGAAATGGCCGTGTGATGTCGCCTCGTCGTCATATATTTTAGAGTTAACCCTTGAAATAAATGCTCTTATTTGATTTTTAATCGAAATGGTTTTATATGGTATAACGGCTTCCAATATTTAACCAATATAAGGAAACGAAAAAAGGTGTTTTCAAATTTTTTGAACGCTATTAACATATCAAACATGTTGTTCTTGTATGCCCGTGTCTTGTAACCAACAATCAAGGTGAAAGTATGTTCAATGCATCTGGTATTTTTAATTTCTTTTTTCTTACTTTGTTTATATATTTTCGATAGCCAAGGATAATACTTGATAAATTCAGACAAAACACGTTGAAATTTTGTTTTTATGGAGGCTGATAAATTTTTCAACATTTAGTAATATCATCGGAGGACAATTTGAACTGTTTAGCCGAGATTTAACCAATCGTTAATTGAAATCCGTATTGATTTATGTAAAAAACACATTGCGATATCAAAAGGTCTCTTTATCCACAAAAAAGCTATTGCTTAAATAATCAAATATGATAAAAAAATGTTGCAATATATTTTTTAATGTGACTTCTATAAATATAAGCTACCTTTGACCCAACGCCACTGCAAAATTTCAAGATAACAATACATTCTTATACTGTACGGCCTTGCTTAGGTTATAATGAATCTGATTTGAATAATAACTTTTTACGCGTTCGTTCAAGTGACATTTGTCTACGTGCCACTAGAATTATTATTTGTTCCGCATGAAGGGGTCCTCCGTTCTTCTCACGTAGACCAATGTTGTTGACCCATTTTCGGAGGTATCTCTATAATACTTTATCGTGGTATTTATCAAGCATTCAATTATTATATGACGCCGTGACGAAACCACAACAGTGACATGCGTTTGTTGATATATTCTTATCAATGGATTACAATACTAAGAACACAGTTTTTATATTTTATGATTTAATTTAAATAGATGCACATTTCTGAAATTTTCTCTTTTCTAATTTGAATATCTGGTTAAAGTTTTATTGATTATATAACTCATGTATGAATAAGCCAATTGAATCCACTTACAAATTTATGTCGTCAAAAAAACAGCTATAACTGTGGTTCAGGAAGTATTGGATTTAAAAACCATTTCTGTTACTCACTGTTGAGTTTCGATAAAGTCCAATAGTCCCTCATTCTCGGGGAATGATAATAAATAATATGATTGTGGAAAATCAATAAAGTAAATTGTTTTTTTCAACAAAACACAATATCGACTGATAGTACGAGTATATTAAACAACAAGGTTTGAAAACGGACCTTTGCACACGATCGAGACAAAATGATGAACTAAGTCGAAGGCGAGGACCGCAAATCTAGCGAGCATGCAAAGAGTCGTTTTCAAACGAGTTTTTTAATATAGTTTTTATACGACTTCAGATAGAAACCACACGCATCTTATTTTTTTTGTAAAACTCGTTTTCATTAAGAGAACTGCTAAATCTAATAAATAGACTTTCATTTAATATTTATGGTAACATTGGAGCATTCCTTCAAAATTACGCAGGAAAAAGCAATATTATTTGGCATCTTTTTTGTGATGAAAAATATTATAGGTGACGCGTTATCAGTACAGTTTTCCAAAGGATAGTAGATGTTTTCCTGTTGCATCCCAGCAGACGATCTTTGTTCTGGTTCTATGAGAGAAAAAGATACTGACGACTCTTTTTATTTTACTCAATAAGCTACCAATATAGCCCTCTGAAGCTGTACTGGGTTTCCACGCTCCATGTCGTTTGAGGTTTAGCAGATCTGAGCCAGAATTCACTAACATTGTGGCTGATGAACACCGAAAACAGTGTCCCGTGTAAGATTCTGGATTCTCTAACATCAAAAACTTGGCAATTTCTCTAGCCATGTTTCCAATTTTGTTGATGCCAATGTTTTGGCTCCTACATTTTCTTTTTTGATAGTTCAAAAAAACCTGCCTGTCTTCAGATTGAGCGGGCGAAGAGCAAAGTATTTCTTCAGGACGGTGTAAAGGTTTCCTGAAACGTTAAAGGACCTCGGTATCTTCGTTTTTTAATTCTTTATTTGATCAGCATAGCATGGCCGAAATATTTCGTGGCTTCTATTTTGAGATAACGGAATTCCTCTCTTCGACATGCTACCGAGAGTCCTACTGCCACCACCGACTGGAATAGTAAATGGTTTTCGTCTGATGCTGTCGTCAAAAACTGGGAAAAATCGTCTCTTGTGAAGATTCCGGACTCTCCTTTGATTAACGCTTGCAACTGTGTTGTGATTCGCACTTAACGTTGATTAAGTCATCGAATAAGTTGTCCACAATGTCGAGGATTTATATTTCTTGGAAAATTCTTCAAAATATACCATCACTGCATTTGCTATGAAGGTTTCGACATTATTGGCCAATCTCCATTCCATGAATCGTTTCAACTCAGCTTCATACCTGCTTTGGAAACAACAATTTTTCTGAAGTATGTATCCAATATACAATACAGCTAAAGCTGTGACGATTGGTATGGAACTAAGCCAGCTTGAAACAATGCAGAATTTTGACGTTGGAGAGTACCACAAAAAAATCATAGTGAATGAGAGATACGTTCGCAAAGATGACTTATCTATGCGAAAAGTCTTTTGCACACGGCGTGTGCAAGGTACCGCTGTCGGAGCGAGTTTTCCATGCACTTAACCTCATTTTATGAAGCAGTCGTGTAAAAAGTTGATGACAGAAAGCATTAATGATCTTGCTATGGCATTACCGCCTAGAAACCAAGGAGAAGAGAGATTTCTTCCTTCTCGCAAACATGCTTTCTTATGGACATTATGGAAACTACAGAAAAGAAGTGTATTAATATAATGAAATATTTCGAATTTACGTCAACCCCAACATGCCACATGAAATGTAGGTATTAGTATTTCCAGTTGAATCTATATTGTTTTATAGTGATCATCATATATTCTCTTTGGTTACAGATATCCCCTGTATATACAGGGTTAGTTTAAAGTATGGAAACATCTGAATATCTCACAAACAGAAGAAGATAAAAAAAATATTTCAACACGTGTTGCAAGGTTGCCGTAGGAGCATATTTTCATGATACAACAAAACTTACAGGGTGGTCCTAAAAAGTGTAGTGACTGCAGATATTGAATTTTTAAATGGAACACCCTGTATAATTTCGCTTTTTATGAATATTTTCGACTTCTAGATTAACTTTTGTATGAGGTACTCTATGCCCAAATTCTATGGTTAGGCAGATATCGGCACTTTTAATTATTGCATTACATGTATTGATAAAACTAATGGTAACCATAAATATCTTATGCACGGAAATCAACAAATAAAAATCTTTTCACATGTGTTGCAGGGTTGCCACGAAAATATAAAGTACGCGGAGTGGTAATGAAAACCGTAGCCAGTAAGCCTCTAGATATTTATTCTAGTATTACATCTTGAATCCTAACAATAATAATCAACATTCAAAGAAATGAACAAAATTAACTGAACAAATTTTATAGTAAATGTTCAAAGTGCAAACCATTTACGATCCAAGTCTTTTACAAAATTATCCAATTGAATCGCGTAAATATGTTTGTGGTATCAGATTTATCTCTTCCAAAATACGATTTTGTAGAGTTTGTAAATCAACTGATATATTTTTGTAAACTTTATTATTAAGGTATCCCCACAAGAAAATATCTAATGGGGTCCGTAAGTTCTTGACTGTAGTGAATTTTATAAGATTTAATTTTTTCTCACTTCGTAATTCTTACCACGGACGTTTTAGCGATATTGTTGTCTAGTGCCAACTGGTTTGAAGATGTTTGAGGATTTTCCTCAACTTGGAGTAGCACATTTAGTTTTGTTTCATCATCTGTAGCAGTTTTCGGCCTGCCAGGATTAGGACAGTTTCTAACATTTCCAGTCTCTCTATACCTCTTGACAGTTTTGAAAACGGTTGATGTGTTAATAACGTGTTGAGGATTCAATTCATTAAATATGCGTGAAACTTCTTCATAAGTTCTTTCCATGTCGCCAAAGCCTCGTAAAATTAGGATTTGTATGCGTTCTGTATCACTAAGATATGCCATTTTATAAAGTGATTGACGTTAACTAATTTTGACAGTTCATTAATATTTATTTGCAGAGCATAGCCAGCTTTCTGAGAATAAGTACTTATTTTGTAATTGTCGATATATGCCTAACCATAGAATTTGGGCATAGGGTACCTCATACAAAAGTTAATCTAGAAGTCGAAAGTATTCATAAAATGATATATTATACAGGGTGTTCCATTTAAAAATTCAATCTCTGCAGTCACTACGCTTTTTATGACCACCTTGTAAGTTTTGTTGTATCATGAAAATATGCTCCTACGGCAACCTTGCAACACGTGTTAAAATATTTTTTTAATCTTCTTCCGTTTGTGAGATATTCAGATGTTTCCATACTTTAAACTAACCCTGTATAAACATTCAGTCGTATTGTCTCTGATAATAGTATGATGTACCGTATCGAAAGTCAACAGAGAGACGTGGTAGTAGTTTTTATCCGATTCAGAACTTCTAGAGCTCGATTTTCGAAATTTTCAAGACGTCTGATACATATATATGTATGTATGTATATATTAGTTTCTCCAGCAGATCCCATCGAACAAAGCACTTCCATTTTCACGTAGATATTTCTTGTTTTTTCGTGGATTATGAAAATTTGATGAACTCCAGAGCTTCTGCAGATTGAGCTATAGGATTGAAATTTGATACGTGAATTATTGAGTTCATGTTGAAATGCGATCCTTTATGGATTTCAACTTTTTCCTCAAGTGGTCTGCTTTTCGGTTGAATTTAGTTTGTTTTTTTCTCACCACGCCGAAGTTTATGTAGAAATTTCAGATTTCACAGATTTTCATGATTTGACTAACTCTTCAGCTCCTCCAAATTGCCTTAGAGTAGAGGAATTTGTATGTATTAAAACAATGGTTAATAATAACAATTTACACATTGTACAATTTACAAATGTGTAAATTGTTATTATTAACCATTGTATTAATATGTTTATTAATTTACACCAAGTATCGGCCCAATCGATCCAGAATTTGTATGTAAAAATTAAGAAAATACGACCTTAGCAATAGAGCTCTGCTACTCACGCTTTCTTTCCTTCAATATTGAAGTTCTGTATCAGAGATATGAATTGTCACATAATGGACATTACACAATCGTTTCTTCATTCGATTTTATGACAAAATACCAAGAGTTTTTCACTTATGAGCTTATTTTGTTTCAGTATAAAACTTGTATATGTGCTACTTCTCTTTTGGAACCTAACTTTTCTGCTCAAACGTCATTACTTCGAGAATATGGAAAGCAAGCTAAACCCCAACATGGTAGTAAATATTCGTCAGAATCAGAATCAGACAGTGACTTGGATGAACCAGGACATAGGGTAAGGAAAATTTAACTAGTTGAATATTTGCTTTCATATATATTAGTATCAACGCAGCATTTCATTGAGTTTTTGAAAAAAATATTGAGTTTTATTAAAAACCTACTATATAATAGCAGATCATTATGATAATAATAAAAAATAAAATTGTCTATTTTCACTATCATAATAGTCTAGTCAACTGTCAACAAGTGCTCTTTTGTTCAACTTTTTTCAGCAGTGTTGGAAAAATATGAGCAAGGTATCATTCGATTCGGAATAGCATGTAGATGTTTTTGAAAAATAAAATTTCGCTCGCAGAAATTGTAAAAGTTATAAACAATTTACTGAAAGAAAAAAGAAGTGTTTTTTGCAAATATCTCAAAAACTCATCGAGGTTTTTGATATATAAAAAAAGATTCAAAAAGAAGAGGAAATTTCCTAAAAGAAAGTTTTAACTCCCGGAACTGTAGGATCAACATTTATAATTTTCTCACAGGGGTAAAAATACGGCCGAAAACGGGTAATCTGGCTTGTGCAAGTCACGCTCATTCAGGACACTTTAACAATGAATATTATTTAACCATATTAAATACGAAACTTAAGAAATGAAAAAATCTGTCAAATTATGTTTTTCGACTAACTAAATTATCAATTGAACTCGTCTGAAGGACCAGTTCACACGCATACATCTTGGGCATATTAAGTTTGTCTCTCAATAATTATTGTTCATGTCACAATCAAACGTTGCAATCCTGTGATTCGTTTAATGAATAAACTATAACTATTATGATGTATATATATATATATATATATATATATATATATATATATATATATATATATATATGTATGTTATATCGTATGTTTTCTCGGATGGTGGAATGAATCTGAGAAAGATTCCAGGGTTCAATCCAATTTTTTCGACGCTGTTGGAACTGAGAAGCACCGTTTGTTTCACGACGTTTCGCCAAAATCTCATTTGGCATTTTCAAGTGCTGCTGTACGTCTGGTGACTCGGCTGCAACTACTGTTCGCCTCTGCTTGTGTCCGGGTTTTATTGGCATTGGCAGTCCTGTTTCCTGATTGGCCGGTTCGCTGCATAGGCTCCGCCCCCTCGCTTCTTCGCTTCGATTTTCTTCGTCGATGTTAGTTTTCACGTCTTGTGTTGGTTTAGGCGTTATCGTGTTTTTTAAAATTGTTTTCCAAGTTAGTGGAATATTCAGAGCATCGTCTCGTTTGTTTAGATGTCCTGATTTCTCTATTTCTAGGGCTTCTCTTATGGTACGGACCCTGTAGTTTTCTATGGATGCTATTTCTCTTGATTGGTCAAAATCGATTCTGTGGCCTGTTGCTTGATGATGTTGAAATAGGGCTGATGTTGTTTGTTTGTTCCTGACGCAAATTTTATGTTCTTGGATTCTTGCTGATATTTTTCTGTTCGTCTGTCCTATATATGTTTGGCCGCAGTCTGCACAAGGTATGCTGTAGACGCCGTGGTTTTCTAGTCCGATTTTATCTTTCGGGTTTCCGAGTATATTGGCTATTGTTTTCTGAGGTTTAAATATTGGTGTTATGTTATTTTTTCTCAAGACTCTTCCAATTTTATCTGTAATTCCTTTTACGTATGGAAGTACTGCTTTTTGTCTGGATTCTTCGGCGTTGTTTTTTGATGTTTTTGTTGGATTTTCTTGTTTTTTGATGGCCTTTCTGATGTCAGTGTATGTATATCCATTTTGTCGTAAAGCGGTTGTAATCTGTTTTATTTCTTGTTCTCTTGTTTCTGGTTATGTTAGTCGAAAAGATCTGGAAATTAATGAATTCACTACTGACTGTTTTTGTGAAGGGTGGTGGTGGGATTGCGCGTTCAGGTATCTGTTAGTGTGTGTAGGTTTGCGATATACGTTGAAGCCCAAAGTTCCGTTCAGATTTCTTGTGAGGAGTAAGTCCAGAAATGGCAGTTTTCTATTTTGTTCAATTTCTAAAGTAAACTGAATTTTTTGGTGTATATTGTTGAGGTATTGTAGAAAATTCTCTAAATTTTCCTGAGGGTGTGGCCAGATTAAGAAAATATCATCAACATAGCGTTTCCAAAATTTGTGTTTCAGGGGAGCATTTTGTAGAGCCTCTTTTTCGAAATATAGCATAAAAAGGTTTGCTATAACTGGTGAAAGCGAGGATCCCATAGGTGCGCCATCTGTTTGCTTGTAGATTTTGTCGTTGAACATGAAATAAGTGTTTTTCAGACAGTGTTCCGCGAGGCCGATATCTATATATATATATATATATATATATATATATATATATATATATATATATATATATATATATATATATATATATACATTATATGCTTTCCGAGCCACCTCTCGGGAGGTAATGGCAAAACACCAAGTTCTGCCCTGTAAACCCTCTCTATAAAGACGTTCGGAAACGTCGTAAAACTGTAGGTCCCTTCTATTCGTTATCACTATATCACGCAGAACACGAATAGTTGTAGAGAGGTCGCCTGAAACCGGGTAAGGCACTTGAAGAAGAATATATATATATATTGTAAATAAATTGTTTGCCTGTATTTATACTTATAGAGGAGTGAAAGATCTGAAGGAAACTGATCGTTCAATTTTAACACATCTTCTTGAAGAAATTAATGCATTCAATAAAATTTAGTATCTATTAGTGGTTTGAAATGAATTAATATCATCCATTTATAATGTCTCCTTGTTCTGTCGTAGGGAGAATCCGAATTCTATAGAAGAAAAATCCGCACTTTTCACAATATTATTGACGTAAATAAAGATGGAGTTATCTCTTTCAACGATTTTGAATTACTTATAGCAAGATTCGTCGCCTTAGGCAACTTGAGCGAAAAAGATACCGAAGAATTTCAGCAGCTGATAAAGGTGAGTTATATTCTGATTAAGATTCGCTTTATATTATATTCGAATTGTAGGAATGGTGGATTAAGAGATGGGGAGAAATCACACCATACAATCTAGTCACCGTGGAAAAATATTTAGAATACATGCATCACGTACTGAATGATAGAAAATTAGTTCGAAGAGCCCATTCCTTTATTCCACATATTTTCAAGGTGAGTAAATATAAACATCTGTTTGTACCCAATTTAACTTTGGTTGTGGTTAAAAATTCAATATTTTATGTTTAGACAAATAGACTCAAACAATTATTTTTCATTTTGAAAAAT
Organism: Cynegetis impunctata; assembly: GCA_030704885.1. Classification (NCBI taxonomy): domain Eukaryota; kingdom Metazoa; phylum Arthropoda; class Insecta; order Coleoptera; family Coccinellidae; genus Cynegetis; species Cynegetis impunctata. The sequence goes on along the minus strand of JARQZK010002294.1, from coordinate 124,933 downwards.
CAGAAAAAAAAATAGACATATATATATATATATATATATATATATATATATATATATATATATATATATATATATATTTATTCGAATATATATATATATATATATATATCTCGAAAAACGTGGTCCAGGAGATCTAAAACGGATTTAAAATTTGCACCCGAACCTGACTGTTCATTTTCTATACAGAGCAATAGTTCTGAAAAATACGACTACAAACACTTGCAAAAAGATACAAGTTGTCTGATTAGCATAATAACGTCATTCTGATAATCTCTTGAAAAGTGAAGAATAAAGAGTGTTTAGTAGGTAAATGTAAAGCTACAGGTCCAACGGAAGCAGAGGCGCCGACTTATAAAAAATATAGGGGGGGCCCATACCGTCGGTCTTGCCCCGTGGAATTTTCTGAATTTTAGATGAAAAATAGTGATTTTTTAAGTTTTTCTCATAAATCGACACTCCAGGGAAATTCGACAAGCCTGACAAATTTTTTGAAAAACGAAACAAAACATAAACACGCACGGTATTTTCGTAAAAAGCTAATTCAATTTACAGTAATAAGTATGCATATAGACTATTACAGAGCAGTGAATACATAGCTGTGAAAAGACTGAAATTATATTTAAATAAATTCTAAACTACCATTAAAAGTATAAAACATAAAATATTGCTGTCGAACAGTAATAGCACTTTGATTAATAAGTGAAATAGCTAATTCAAGTTTAATTTGAATAAAACTGTAGGCTCATCGAATGAAAACAATATCAAGTATTATAAAATTATAAATAAAAAAATATCAAGTATTTGAAAATAACTAATACAGTACTATAGTAATAAAGCACTAAACTAGTACTAACATTTCGAAACTAAAAGTTCAACATTCTGTATGTATTTAATTGCAAAGCATAATACAACTAATGAACTCAAATTATTGGGGGGGGGCTCCGCCCCCCAAACTTATTTTTGAGGGGGCTCGGGCCCCCTCAGGTCCCATGGAGTCGGCGCCTATGAGCGGAAGAACATTTTTGTTGCTGTTGCTTGTTTCCGAAAATATTCCTAAATGTTCCTTGAAATTCTTTATGTTTCGGCAACAAATGTCCACTGTTTCTACTTTCCACTCTTCAAGCTACGATTCCACCGTAGGAACATTTTTGTTGATGTTGCTTGTTTCCGTAAATGTGCCAAAATGTTCCTTAAAATAAAATTTATGTTTCGGCAACAAAAGTTGATTGGTTATACTAAACATAATGCAACTATTGACAATTTTATTTGCTTTAGTGAAAACAAAAAATTTACCTACGTTTTTTGTTTAAATTTTAGATGTTTGGCATATGTTTCAATGGTGGTATATAAACATGCAATTATTATTTTAAAAAATCAAAATTATTAGATTTGGACAAAAAAACACGAAATTTAATGGTACCTAGCTATTGATACCAACGAATTTTTAGGACAATAACGATGCATTTTTAATAAGGTCTCTTTGGATACTCTTAACTAAAAAATGTTTTATTCTTTACAAATAACTAAAATTACTTTCTGAACTACATATTATGGAAAGGCGCAAAACATGACTTGCACAAGGCAACATTATATTTCTTGCAGATAATTTTGATGTTTAGTTTCACTGGTAGCTATATCTACCTTCAAACAAGTAGTTGATATTTATGTGCTTATAATAAGTTGTCCGAAAACTTCATAAAAGTCTACTGCCACCAGGTTGAAACGTGATACACCGTTCTGTAAGAATCTCATTACAAATACCATATTTTTTCGAAAAAAAGGAAAAAAACTTTGGTTTGTGCCGGAAAGATAGGTTATGTTTTGGTCTTTGCAGGAAACTTGCATTTTCTTTCTCTTAAAACCAGGCCAAATTTCACTACTACACTGACTACAGTTATTAGTATATACATCAGTAACACTTAGCGATTTATTGTGTATTGTTTCTTCGAATACCCTTTTAGTAACAAACAACAGAAAACAAAATCAACTGGTCTTTTGACCAACATGTGGTTCCGTAAGGTGCACTGGTAGCTAAACGTACCGCCAAACACGTGCAAGTGGATTTTCACGTGCATTTTACCTCGCACCGGTATTCATTTATATCGGTGGAACTTAGTGCATCGAAACATATGCATAACGATCAAAATTTCTTAGCGCACAGTAGAATTTCATCTTTATCAGCTAGTGGTAGCTATTGCTACCTTCACCCCTTAAAGGGTTAAGATACTTTTTCTTGATGAAAATAACACAATGATGTATTTAGGAACAAGGATTCCTTCTTCTTCTTTTAGTGCCGTGCAGATTCCTGCGTAGGCGTTCATCTTCTTCTATTCTTATCATATGCTTCTATTAATTGCAGCATTCTGTAATGTTTGGAAGTCCTTTATCCCCGTCCATTGACGGATATTTCTAAGCCATGATAATTTTTTTCTTCCTATTCCTCTTCTTCCCCCCTCAATTTTACCTTGAATAATGAGGCGTTTGAAAGTGTAGCGTTCTCCGCGCAGTATGTGTCGAGATAACCTATTTTCTTTTCTTGATATTTTCGAAAAGTTCTCGATCCGCTAGAAACCGGCTCTTCGGAGAATGTCCTCGTTTCTCACATGATCGACCCACGACACTCACTTCAACATTCGGCGCAGGATCCACATCTCGAAGGCTTCTATTTTGTTGATGACTGTTACTTTCAACGTCCATGCCTCAACCCCGTATAGGAGAGAACGGACCAAATATAACACTTTATCATCCTATATCTGAGGTTTAAAGTCCAAGTTTACTTGTCTGTAAGGAAACTTTCGAAGTCTTAGAAAGGTTGTTCTTAGCCTGCTCGATCCTGCACCTTATCTCTTGATCCGGATCCCATTCTTTATTTGCATCCCAAGTATTAAACTGTGTGATCCTGTTCGATATTCTCTCATTAATATGAATTCGGGTGTGTGGAATATCGTTCCTACTAACATCATAAACTTGGTTTTGTTGATGTTAAGTTTCAAACCTAGTCTTTGGCTTTCTTCGTTGACCCGATCCAACAGACTTTGGAGATCTTGTGCGTTTTCTGCTATTATCACGGTATCATCCGCATATCGGATATATATATATATATATATATATATATATATATATATATATATATACAAGAATTCCAAAGAAATCATAATTGCAGAGTAAACAGATATATTTATAGTAGATAAGTAATTTTATCTGCTTTATGTTATGAAGAGCTAAACAACGTTCTAATGAAGTTAACTTTTGAGTATAGTTCAAACTGTACATAAAGTTCAAATTCGAAATAATAAAAATCATAGCAACCATTTCGATTTAATTTGAATTCGAGGTTGAAAGAAAATATCTTTGTTTCACAGGTAAATTTTCTACTAGCTCAACATTGACTTGATTCAATAATTGAAATGAAAGAGATAATGGAAATTGAAATTAATAGTTTTTGAACTATTATAACTAATTAAATAGAACTCGTTCGATTTGTTATTAACATAATTAAGGGAAAAATTTTGAGTAATTATAAATAGAAATTTTTTTGGAATTTGTTCACTAATCACAATGTCACCTTAATTATACAAGTATAAATCATCTGAATGTTCGTTTTGAATACTTACCAAATCTCTTATCGATTTTTATGAATTATGGAAATTATGAAGACAACAATTAATAAATAATTGTTTCTCTATTACATGTTAATTATTTGCAACAACATTTCGTAGTTTCTGCTTTGGATCCTAACCAGTATTAGATAGTGATGAAATACGGTCAAATTTAAAATAACTTAAGCTCTGGATTCAATCATGGCAAATTTTATTTTGAAAAGATTTATGTTCAGCGTATCTGAAATTTAAAATCCCATTTTGCACGTACTCTCTTTTTATTGCTATTTATTTCAATACTTAAATTCAGTTACAATAAAACAAAGTAAGTTAAAGCAGCACTTTTCAAACTTTAGGGATTCGCGGGCCCAATTTCTTATTATGACATGTTTTACTGAAAAAAAAACACTGTAAACAAGTAGGCTTTGAACGAAGCGGTGATAAAACAGAAAGTAAATGTTCAGTAGTAGCTGTCACATTTTGATTTAAGTAGTAAAGACGCTCCTCAATTCGTAGTTTTTCTTCATTTTTCAAACACATTTGCAATGAAGTATGAGAATTATGAGAAATGGGATATGATAAGTAGTCTGTTTTATACTAACCGGGGAAAATGCAGATGCAATTTGTATTACGAGAGGTATTTAGAGAGAATACAACCTTTTAGAGACATTTTCACAAGATCGCTGTACAACCTAATTGATGGTGGTCAATTTGAAAAGAAAAGGCCAAAATCATATGCATCAAATAGGGATAGAGATTCAAGCTATACAGGGCCAGAGCAGTTCATGAACTCAGACCAGGAGATTTTGAACGCCGCATGGATTGTTGCCACTGGTTCCTGTAAAATTGTAACCAATGGTATTTTTCGTTTAATTGTTTTGGACAGACGAAGATTATGTAAGCAGTGCCGGTATTTTCAACAGCTATAATTCTTATTTTTGGGCACAAAAAAAAACCTTCTTCTATTGTGGAGCATAGAAGTAATTTATAATGGCACTCCCACATCTCAGAGAAATTTTATTTCATCAAATTGAACCACTTGTTGATGAATTACCGCTAATGGAGCTTGGAAAATTATATTTTCAGCAAGATGGGTCTTGGCCTCACAACACTGCTATTGTCTGCAAATTGGAGCAATAATTGGATAACCTACCAAGGATCCAATCGTTGGCCGGCCAGGTCACTGGACCTAACGCCTTTGGACTTTCACCTTTGGAGAAGGTTGAAAGATATTATTTTCAAATTGTCGACCAAATCTAGACACGAATTGGAAGTTTTGCAATGTTTTGCTCCTCTCACTCCCATTGAACTGATTATACGGCAAGAAATGCCGCTTGTCAGTGAGAGAAGCTGGTAGACATTTTGAACACCTCTTCTGAAGAAATATTATGTTCCTTATTATCATTATTACTGTTGAAGTTTTATTTATTAGTAGTAACTAAAGTATAAATTATTATCAGTTTTTTTGAAACTATGAGTTTTAATTACTACTGTCAACAGCTTTTATAAAAATTGATTGCTATTAGTGAACACTTGCTATCTGTTCAATCGCCGCATCGTTCCAAAGCCTACTTGTTCAAAGTGTGCGTTTTGAAATCTACATGAAAAAACTTGAAAGCTTTGCATTTCGAAAGTGACTCTGTTAAACATCGAGTGTGCATTTCTGAAATGTTAATTTCAACTTCTATCGAAATACGCAGGAATATACAGGGTGTCTCATTAAAAAAAAATTCCGTTAATAACTATTGATGTAGGATTTTGATGAAATAAATTACTTAAATGAGTGAATTCTACGTGAAAAAGTGCTTCAGAAATGTTTTCATATAGTCAGAGAATTTCTGACAGGAAAAAAGTTACAGCAACTTTTCGAAAATGCACATTTTCGAAAAACATGCCGTAAGAATCGATGATAGATATCGATATGCGGTTTTCGCAAAACGGTCATGAAATTTGAGATTCAGGCACAGCCATCAGGTTTCATATATCTTGTTTGAAAACAGGACTTTCCCTATGAAAGTGTCCAATTTGGCCCATCCTATACATATGTAAGAAAAATTTCATTTATAATGATTCTTACAAATTGTGAACAATTATCATATGATGTTTCAATAGTTGCAATGTATTCACTAAATACTGTTTTCACTTAATATATCGTTTGTTATTGTTTGGCAGAACTAACAAATTTCTGTTTAATGAGATTACATCATTATACAATTATATATAACAGAAAATTGTGCATTTTCAGGCAATCGATAAGGATCAGTCTGGATCTATAACACTAGAAGAATATAAACTGTTTTTCGAATGCCTTGGAATACCAGAAAAAGACGCCATCCTAGCTTTCAGAGCCATCGATTCCAATGGCGACGGGAAGATCACCATTAATGAATTTGTAAAGCATGGACGAGATTTCTTCGTTACAGAAGATGAAGATAGGATAAGCAAATACTTTTGGGGACCTTTAATTCCGTAGTTTTAAATATTTACTCATTGTCCAAAAATACTGATCTAATTTTTTAAGATATACTTTAGTAAGGAACTATCACATTTTGTACTTCTTGCAATAAACTAATTTTTTCAATATAATTATTTCAAAAAAAGTTTCCTTTTTCCTGAAGATTAAATTAATTCCATGAATTATATAATATTAGTTATAGTTCTCAAATTGCATATTGTATCAAAAGTCTTGTATTAAAACATTCACTACACTATATATTAAACCTGTTATTTCCGTCTAACACAGAGCATTTATGTTAAAAAAATTTTGTGGGCGACATTGATTGTGTATAATAAATAGACATTTTTTTTTGAAAAAAGCAATTTTAACATTTTAAAACGAACACAAAAATCATTTGAAAATCCGTAATATATATTGTGTATTGGTGAGTTATTTCCAACAGAACGATCTATCGTTCTTTGTCCATTTAATGTAATGGTAGCAATAGATAGAACCATAGCTATCGTACTGTGAGGGCGCTCAGGTGCTCCATTTAATTTATATGGAAGAACGATAGATCGTTCTTTTAAAAAACGCAGTGCAGCTTCGTCAGATTATCAGATTATATTCGTCAGATTATTCTAAACAAAATACTAATGATAAATCACTTTTTATTAAACAATAATATAGTTCTGTTTAAACAACCTACACACTAGAAAAATCGCAACAATATTAACGTCAGTCAATGAGGTAGGTACGCAAAAGAGTACTTAATGAACATCAATTTTACATAATAAAGGAGCTATAATATCTATATAAAAACGTATAAATGAAGTGTTTGAAATATTATGTAGTGACAAGTAGCGCCGCATTCGTTCCAACCTAATTTCCGCCACCAATATGTGGCGCTACTTGTCACCAAATAATATTTCAATTATACGTTTTAGATTTAACGTAAAATTTGAAGTCTTTTACAATAGCTTTGTCTGTCTGTCTGTACGCATGCTTCAGCGGAAGCATGCGTACAACAGATTCTGAACCTGGATGGTCGATATACCCTTAAAGTCGAAAACTCCGATGACCTATGACCTTCAAGTCGTGATCTAAGTATCTCGAGAACGGAAAAGTTAGAGAAAAAATTTCAAATTATTATTAAAGCATATAAAAAACGAAATGTAAATGAGTTACTTCCGGTTTGATTGAAATTTTTAAGTTTATCTTGTACGTACGCACATAACCTAAATGTCGTTCAGAAGTCCCGCTTTATGCCCACTTATGTACGTTGCTAACTTGTTTTACAGATATTATACCTCCTATATTGTCTTAAATTGATGTTCATTAGCCATCGATTTTAACACGTAACCTTATGGGAATGGTTATTCTATGAGAATGTTTCACGAAGACTTTGAACCGCTAGAGGCAGCACTCTATAACCCGTCATGTAAATCTACACACATCAAAAGAATCTAAGGGTCAAGCACATTTTAGGATTGTTTGTTAATTCTCGGAGATCCACGTGGCATTATCGCATTGCAGTTCTTTAATTGTTATTTACACATTACTTTTTTATCATTTTGAACAACAGGGCATGTGTTCCTCTTTTTTCCTACAACTATACATTTTCTTCATGTCGTACCTTGTTTCATTCATCAGATGAAATCAGATGTTATCCGACCAGTGAATGGTAATTATAGAATATTTTGAGTAGTGTTGTTTGTCTAAATTATGGAACGTAATCACCTTCAGAGAGACGCGAACTTGAGAATGCTTCAAGCTGGAATGTCGCAGAGGGTTATTGCCAATGAATTAGGGACTAACAATCCCACTATAAGTCGTTTATGGATTCGTTATAATCAAACTGGTGATGTAAGAGAGCAACATAATGGCCGTACCAGAATAACAACAGCGACACAGGACAGATTTCTGAGAGTTCAAGCTCTGAGAAATCCAACCCACACGACAGGTCAACTAAGTTTGGAACTCTGAAACACTCACCATATAGAGATAAGTGACCAAACTGTGAAAAATAGACTGTACGGGACCAATTTACGTGCCAGGCGTCCATGGAGCTCCATGGAGCTGGCCTAGAAATCACATCGAATGGGGCGTGCAATAATGGACTCCTGTGTTGTTTAGTGATGAATCGAGATTCGGTTTACGTCCTGATACTAGACGTACTCGTGTATGGAGACAACCTGGAAATGTTTGGAAACTTAGGACTGCACAGGAACTTCACAGCTACCAAGGCGGAACGGTGATGGTTTGAGGTGGTATCAGCATTGGCGGAAGAAGCGATCTCGTATTGCTGGAGAGGTTTGTAAATGCTCTTAGATATAGGGACCTGATATTACAACCATTTGCCATTCCGTATGTAGCTGCAGTAGGTGAAAACTTCATCTTCAAGCATGACAATGTGCGCCCTCATACCACCGCGATCGGAAGAGATTACTTGGATGAGAGTGGTATAAATATTTTGGATTGACCTGCTCAATCGCCAGACATGAATCCGATTGAGCATGTGTGGGATTTGCTTGACAGAAGAATTTTAAGGCGTAACATTCTCTTCCAGAGACGAAATAAATTGTTCCATACTCTGGTTGAAGAATGGAATGCGATTCATCAGGAAAGCATCGATAACCTTATTCTTAGCTTACCAAATCGATGTAGGGCAGTTTTGAACAATGTGGTGGACACACTCTGTATTAGACATTGACCAGTGACAATTTTATTGCTCAGAATCCTAAGTGCACTGAATTCGAATTGTTCACTCCTTTCAGTTAGATTAAAGCTTTCAATTGATTTGCAAAGTTTATGTGAAATTATATATAAATTATCTGGCAAAAGATTATGTTCTACGTGGGTAACCAAAAGTGTATTGAATTTCCCATTACCAAGTGACGAAATCCTAAAAATATCGCTGACCCTTACATTTTTTTGATGTGTATCTGCGAAATCGCTATAGATATACGCATGAGTCATAGGGTGCTGCCTATAGCGGTTCAAAGTAGTCATGAAACATCCTCATATGATACAGTCTAACAGAAATGTCAATAGTCATGCCATTTTGAGCATTGTTTAGATTCTTTCCCTAGGTTGATAATCCACTATGCCTGCTTCAAGTTTAACTTCTTCTTTTCGTTTTCCAAATATTTTCATTCGGCACTGTCTACTTTCACTGGGCGACAAACTCTTGACACTGTGTGTGACAAAGTGGGCGACACGAATGTTGTCCACTTTGTATGTTAAAACATGCTCTGGTCTAACACATAATCTGTAACCGCTGGCATTCTGAAGCCAAAAGGCATACTCAATTACCAATTCGTAGAATGAAAATTCACTCTTAGAATGTACAACTTAAACAAAATTAAATATAATATGAAATGAAGTTCTTTGGGTACTTTATTGTTAAACTTTTAATTTTTTTAATTTAAGGCACATAATAAAATGACGGTTTTATTTCTCATAATTGATACAGTTAAAATGACTAAACTACTTCAATAACAGCTGTTCTTTTATCATCTTGATTTGTTCCACCATATCGTTGATTCTTACCGACCTGAAAAATAAAGATAACAAAATTCAAAAACCGCCTCAAATTGAAACATAATATATACATGACTGTTACTGTCAGTATTTAGCTTTTCGAACACCCTTTTTTACCCCACCACTATTTTGTGTTAAAATGTCACATCGAAATCTGTATAGGTACGAATAAATCTCTAAAACAACATATTACTCGATTTTTAAGGACAAATTACCTCTTTTTGCTAATTGACACCCCATTTCACCCCAACCCCTGAACCAAATTAGCTCAAAATTCGAAGCGTTCTTTTAGATATTTCTACTTGTGTACCTAATTTGAAGTCACTAGCTCAATTCCTTTAAAAGATATCGAGGAATCTAACAGACATAATTTTTTTTTGCTCAAATTATACTATCTACAAGTTTAGGGACATTTTCGGCCGATTTGAGAATTTTTTGACCGTTTTTATACTTCCCATCACGTTATGAAGTGGAAGTAATTACCTAAAAGTGAAGTCGAGTTACAGTCTTGAAATGATAATTTCGAATTTGCTTCGAAGGAAAAAAAACAAATTGAACGTAATACCAGGTATATCAATGAAACAATTATTTATGATGGAAAAACCTGATTACTTTCAAGTACCAAACTAATGATTAATCTTGAAAAATTATAATCGACATCTACGAATAAACTTATTCTTATCTTCAATATACAATCTCCATCAAAAAGCAGCATGTGAGAATATCAATTGTTACTATCATGTTTCCAACTTCAGCTTGACAGAGTCCAATCACTTTATATATCTTCAAATTGATACGTGTACAATGAAGTACCTATCAGCATGATGTTTAGTTAAACCAAATTGTATATCCCATCTAAAATCCCGACGACTCAACATCTATCAAAGAAGAGAGACGTGAATATCATTAACGTGTTATCAACCCAAATTGAAGGTTCCTATTCTAGCTACCAGGTGGCGACAATGCGCTAGATAATCTACTTGGTACACGCTTTATTATGCTTGATATTTAAATTATCTTCTTTTATTTCCAACTCTGTATGACGAAACTTCCGATTCTCTACTATGCTGCCATCTGACACGGACAATAAGTACTAAATTTTTCTTGGAGCCTCGGTAGACCAGCGGTGAGCGAGTACCGCCTTGTACCGTTTGTTGACCGAGGATGTGGGTTCGTGTCCCACCTTGCTCTTGGGCATTGTGTATGTCCTGAATTTAGTGGTTCTAATTATGAGATTGAGTGTTGGGTAATGTACATTGTTTAAAAGCCCATTGGCCGTTCGGAACCGGCGTTAAACTGTAGGTCCCTCGAGTTAAAAAAAAATTTTTTTTTTCTTTTACGCTGGCTCATTAGAATTGAAGTTTCATTATAGTCTATAATCCCAGCTTCTAAATAATAATTTCTGAAACTGAGATTGTTTTGTACAAAATATTGATGGACATTCGAAATTGCATTTAAGTACTTTTTGATAGCATTTGGTCGATAGTTTATTGCACAACAATTTGACTAATTTATTTAATTATGATGAATCAAAACGACTGAATAGTTGAATTTCTGGAATATATCACAGAAAGTGAACAAAGAAAATTCTTCAATAATTTGAAATTATCAAACAAACCTTCAGGGAACTTGATCTAGTAACTTTGTCGCCTGAAAGTATGGGGTAGAATGCGTCAAATCCGTTAGTTCTGATTTTGCAGACTGGTTTATGATGTTGGCCTTATGAATAATCCAAGTTTGTGACCTCTAACGCCGAACGCAACTTTGCCAAAAATCGAAAAAACCGTGAAAAAATCGGTCAAATCAAATTTTGGCGATTATAACTAGGGTTACCATCCGTCCGGATTTCGTCCGGACAGTCCGGATTTGGAACACGTGTCCGGTTTGGCGTCCGGACCTGAGAAATGTCCGGATTTTAATAAAAATGAACTGAAAACGGGGCCGAATAGGGGAATTTTACGCGAGAGTGAAGGAAGTACTTAAGAAGTTGCAAATAATATGAACTCTAGTAAGCTATTATTGTACGTTAATATGTAAAGGAATTTGAATTTAACTGGTTGTGTATTAAAAAGACTTAAGTATTATAAATTTTTAATTGTTTAACCCTATTATTTTTTTTAATTTAGAAACGTATAAATTAACTTGAGTTTGATAACATTTTTCACGTCTTAGGATAGCTGAAAACGCATATTTCAGTGCCTAATTTTCTAAAATTCCCCCAGACCCCCCCCGGAAACCCCATGTCCGGATTTGGCCTCAGTAAATTATGATAACCCTAATTATAACTGTAACGGATTACTTTTTGAAAAAAATTTTTCAATACGTCTTTGAAGTAAACTAAGTTTGCTACAATATGATACTGAAATTGTCTCTGTAGATCCAATACTTTCCGAGATTAATTCTTTCAAAGTTTATAATTTATCAAGTTTATCACTTTAACTGGCCTGCTGCCGATAACGTGAGTTACTTTTGTACTCAAAATCTACAAAATGTCTGATCCCAGTCCCAGCGTGGGTTTGTGTTTTATATGTAAGGAGACTTTAAGTGAAGGTCAAGTCCGCCTCTCCTGGGGATGGATATCAACGCCACAAGGCCTCAACCTCAAAATGATGACCAGAGATGCAGCCCCACAACACCTCTTGCGGGTGATTTCTTACAGCTGCACGAAGGGTTGTGCAAACACGTGCAGCTGCAGGAAGGCAGGATTAAAATGCTCATCAGATTGCAGGCACTGTCGAAATGGATGATGACTTGTGGGCACAAGACGTTGACGATTCATCACCATCCCCTGATGGGAATATACCATCCCAATACGTCGATCCAGATACGGACGAACCCCAACAGGGACCTTCCAAGAGGGGTAAATAAATTAAATTTTTTGATTTTGAATATTACTCAATTTCCGGACAAATAAACTTATTAACTTTTGTTGTACTTATCTTTTTTACTTCATTATTCGTAGCTTAGCTTAAATATCATCGTTCATACCTCTCATTTTCTTTTTTAACATCCCATCATAAATGTATAGGGCTTCGATAGTATCAGGGTCAAAATTCATTCCGAACGACAGAATCGCAAAAACTTCAATAATTATAAACTTTGAAAGGATTGATCTCGGAAAGTATCGGGTCTACAAAGACAATTGTAGTATCATATTGTAGAAAATTCAGTCAACTTTGAAAAAATATTAAAAAAGTTTTCAAAAACTAGTTCTTTGGGGTTGTAATCGCCAAAATTTGGAAGAAAACAGATATTTTTTCGCGGTTTTTTCGATTTTTGACAAAGTTGCGTTCGGCGCTCGAGGTCACAAACTTGGGTTATTTAGTAGGACAACATCATAAACAAGTCTGCAAAAAATCAGAACTACCAGATTTGACGCATGCTGTGATGTATAAAGTTGCTGGACTAATTGGTTATATGTATTCTTCTACGCGACATCCGCATTCACAATGCAACAGTTCAAGATCTGCATACAGCTGTTTCGATCTTATTAGAAATCTTCAGTGCAGCATACTTGACTGGGAGAGAATTCACATATTTCTTATTGTACCTAATACAAGTTGCTTCCGAAATACTCATGGATAACATACTGCATACTGCTGTTTCAATCTTATTAGAGCTGCTCATTTGACTCGGAGTGAATCAACAAATTTCTAATTGTTCCCAATACAAATCGCGGTCAGGACTACTATCTGGATAACAACCCGTAGCGCCCTCCGCCAAAGATATTAGGAACCAACAATTCACTGTTTAGACCGAAAATGCAGAATCCCGTCGAGAGAACAAACACTTTCTGACATGAAGATGTCAACTCTACGACAGTTCGACAAAATTTTCCTTGTTCACTTTATGCGATATTGAAATTGATTATGGTCAACAATTACATTTTACATGCTTTGGATTGATTGGGCCGATACTTGGTGTAAATTAATAAACATATTAAAACAATGGTTAATAATAACAATTTACACATTTATTAAAAGAAATAACGCAAGACGCACGTTTCGGTAGAACTTCACCTTCTTCAGATTCTAATGGCAAACTAACTAGGTATGTTTCTCTGTTATATCGAAAACAAGAAATAAAGAGATGACAAATTGTGTAGAGGGGGTAAATAGAGAAATGGTTACAAATGATTATTAGAATAAGAAAAACCAATTCTGAACTGCTAGTCAGGTAGCTCGGTAATTTTGAAAAAATTGAGAAGGGGGCTTGAAGTATGATCGATTTGGCTATTCAACTATTCAATAGGAGATGCCTGTATTTATTTATCTGTAATGATTCTAAAAAGTTAAGTTTAATTCACTTACTTTCAGTATTCAATATTTTAAAATCGAAATTGAATGTGTGATTTTCTTGGATTAAATGGTTTGCATAATGTGAATCCGACTTCTGATTAACAAAGCTACGTTTGTGTTTTGAAATTTTAGTTTGAAAACTTCTGAAAGTTCTTCTTCTTCTTCTTCTTTCAGTGCCATGCAGATTCCTGCGTAAAGCGTCCTCCGTTTTTCTCATCATATAATTCTATTTATGGCGGCTTCTTGGAGCGACTGAAAGTTGTCTATTCCCGTCCACTGGCATATGTTTCTAAGCCAGGATAATTTCCCCCTTCCAATGGCTCGTCTTCCACCATCGATCTTTCCCTGTAGTATCAGGCGTTGGAATTCGTATCGCTCTCCCCGTATAATGTGTCCCAGGTAAGAGATCTTCCGTTTCTTAATGTGTTCGAAGAGTTCTCGGTCTTCCAAACCAGCCATCATGAGCACATCATCGTTTCTGACGTGTTCCGTCCACTATATTTTCAGCATCCGTCTCAAAATCCACATTTCGAATGCTTCAATTCGGTTGATAAAAACAGCTTTAAGCGTCCAAGCTTCCGCTCCGTATAGGAGAACCGACCAGACATAACATTTAACCATTCTGTACCTGAGTTGGAAGTTTGAATTCCGGTTGGTGAGGAATTTATTTAGTTTTAGAAAAGTTGTTCTTGCTTGTTCTATCCTGCACCTAATTTCAAGCTCTGGGTTCCACTTGTCGTCCATCACAGATCCCAAGTATTTAAACTTATTGACCCGCTCTATTCGCTCCCCATTGAGTTGTAAATTTACGTTGGGTAATATATCTCTAGATACGACCATAAGCATCGTTTTAGCGATGTTAATCTTTAGGCCCCTCTGTTGACTTGCCTCATTGACAGTATTCAGTAGGGTTTGCAGATCGTTGGCATTATCGGCTATTATTGCGGTGTCATCCGCGTAGCGTATATTATTAATTGGAATACCGTTAACTATAATACCCATGGGGCTCTCAGGTACTATCTCAGCAAAAACCCTTTCCACGTAGAGGTTGAAGGGCATTGGGGATAGAATGCAGCCCTGCCTGACTCCTTTCCTTATTTCAAATTCCTCTGTTGTAACTGAGTTTTGAAGTCGTATTTCAGCTGTGTGGTGCCAGTATAGATTCGCAATCAGTCTTACATCTTTGTTGTCCAATCCAAGTTCTTGAAGATATGTTACCAGGAGTTCGTGTCTTACATTATCAAAAGCCTTTTCATAGTCGATGAAACATATGAAGGCGTTTTTTCTTTGATCAAGGCAGTTTTGCACCAACGCCTGCAGGCTGAAGATGGCCTCTCTGGTTCCAAACCCTTTCTTGAAGCCAAACTGACTAAACCCGCTTACCTCCTCGCATTTTCTGTGAAGTCTAGTGTGCATGATTCGAAGAAGCAGTTTTAAAAAATGGCTCATTAAGCTAATGAGCCGATAATCTTTACATCTTTGTACGTTATTCGATTTTGGTAGGGCTATAAATGTGGAACGAAGCCAGTCTGTGGGGATGTTTCCAGTGTCGTATATCGTATTAAAAAATCTTGTTATTATTTTTACGTTTTGATCACTTATGAGGTGGAAGGTTTCTGATGAGCTTTATCACTTTTTGATAGTTTTATGGCATTAAGAACTTCACTCTCTAATATGTATGGGCCGTCCGGTAGATTGTCATCTGGGATTGGTGGATTTTGCGCTCTCTGGTCATCAAAAAGGTTAGCAGCGTAAGTTTTCCACGTTTTCAGCAGTTTCTCGGGTTCCAGTATTATTTCCTCTGTTTCATTTCGGATGTGGGTTATTGGAGTTTTCTTGTACAGACCTGCGATCTCTTTTATTTTCTTATGGAGATGAAAGCTATCGCCTATTCGGGTAAGATGTTCGGCTTCCGCACATCGGTCCTCAAGCCACTTCTCCTTAGCAGTTCTGATTTGATTGCGAATTCTTTTCCGATAGTGTTGGTAGCCAGTTGCGTCTTTATGAATCTTAAATTGTCTGCGTTCTTCCATTAGATCTAGTATTTCCGCGTTCATCCACTCATTTCTTATTACGGTGTTCTCTTTTAGTAGATAGGTGTTATTGTCGCTTTCAAAAGCATTTTTGATGTTAGTCCAGCATTTCTCGATGTCGTCTGCGACATTAATACTTGATAGTTGTCTGTTAAGATGTTGATCATATTCTGACCTTATGTCGCTGTTTCTAAGTAATTTGGGGTCGAATCTCTTGTTTATTCTTTTTCTTTTGGCCCTGGCTAATCTCAGCCTGATGTTCGCACAGAGGGGGTTATGTTCGGATTTAATATCTGCGCCCGGCAGCGCAACGACTCTAGTTATGGTATTTCTAAATCTGCGGTTTATCATGATATAATCTATCTGGTTTCGAACGACTTGCTGTTCATTGTCTTGCGGTGATTTCCAGGTATATAACCTTCTAGGTGGAAGCTTATACCAGGTATTCGTGATAACCAAATTGTTCTCCTCGCAGAACTGAATGAGTCTCCCGCCCCTGTCATTCCTTTCCCCGAGAACCCAGTCACCCACAACACCTCCTACTCTGCCCTTGCCGACCTTTGCATTCAGGTCTCCTAGTATTACATTTATTTCATTGGATTTCGTAAGCTTGATGGCCTGCTCCACCTGCCCGTAAAATTGTTTGACTTCATTGTCGGGTTTTTCTGAAGTGGGAGCATATACCTGAATTATATTAGTGTCTATTGACCCTCTGCAAAGTCGCAAAAGAACAACCCTCTCAGAGATAGGAACAAAATCCTTTACTGATTTTTGTAGATTCTCTTCTATTATGATGCCTACACCATGACGATGGTTTCGATTTGCGTCGTCAGTGCCACTATAGTAAAATACCTTGCCGTTGGATCGCGTCACTCCACTATTTGGCCATCGTACCTCGCTGACTCCTAGTATACTAACCCTCATTTTTTCCATTTCCTGCATTAAGTTGTTGAGCTTTCCAGCTGCAAACAATGTTCGCACATTCCAGGTTGCTATTTTGATCTTCTTATCTAGTCGGAACCGGGAGATTCTTCGCACCTCCTGACCACTTAAGGTCTGCCCGGGACTGGAGGCCGTTTGTTTCTGTTCTTCCAACATGATAAGAATAAAAATCGGATGGATATCCTGGGGATGATTAATGCGGTGGTTTCCCTCTTGCCTTGCGCATCGCAGTACCATAGCCTTTGAACTGTTACAGTCTTGCCCATGGAAGTCCACTTTCCAACCGGTCCGGAATCACTTCTTTGCGCTTGGAGGTGGTAATGGCGATCGCTGCTGCCCTTCACCATGCTAGTTTTGGTCCGCCCCGGCTATTTCATTTCGCCGGTACCACTCATATCTGAGAGGCTTTCCCCTATCCGCCACCTTGAGGAGGCACCCGATGAAGGACTAGCAACCCCACACGGGGTTCTACCAATGTGAAACTTATCACAATCACCACAATTAGTGAACTCTCTTATCTAAGCACAACATTAACATTGCTTATCGTACCGGTAATAATTTAGGAAATCATATAAAAATAAATAAATCCAAAGTTCATAAAGATAATAAATCAGGAGTTCATAAAGTTAATCGTGGTGATTGTGATAAGTTTTACATTGGTAGAACTTTCAGAAGTTTTCAAACTAGAATTTCAGAACACAAACGTAGCTTTGTTAATCAGAAGTCGGATTCACATTACGCAAACCATTTGATCCAAGAGAATCACACATTCAATTTCGATTTTAAAATATTAAATACTGAAAGCAAGGGAATTAAACTTAATTTTTTAGAATCATTACAGATAAATAAATACAAGCATTCCGGCCTCCTATTGAATAGCCAAATCGATCATACTTCAAGCCCCCTTCTCAATCTTTTTAAAATCTCCGAACTACCTGACTAGCAGTTCAGAATTGGTTTTTCCTATTCTAATAATTATTTGTAACCATCTTTCTATTTACCCCTTCTACACAATTTGTCATCTCTTTATTTCTTGTTTTCGATATAACAGAGAAACATAGTTAATTTGCCATTAGAATCTGAAGAAGGTGAAGTTCTACCGAAACGTGCGTCATGCGTTATTTCTTTTGATAAATGTGTAAATTGTTATTATTAACCATTGTTTTAATATATTTTGCATGACTTGATTGTTGAATGCCTGAAACAGTAGCCATATAAAAAGCATAAACGCGATAGAGAAAGAATGGATACGTACGATGCCATCAAACTCTCCTTGATGGTATTTCTATGCGTATCGCTGATTGTGTTGCTCTTTTTCTGCTGCTGGTTCTTCCAACTCCTCATCTGAAAGAGTGGGATAAGGCAAAATTATTAATCAGAAATAACGTCTATTTTCGTAGTTGATTTTTCTACCTGCATTTCTTGATAATTCTTCTTAACAATAAGTTTGTCGATCACTGCGTCGCATTTATCCAATTTTTCTCTCATTTTCTTCAGTTGTAGTAAATATTCTTTTTCGGCATCGGAGAGGACTTCCTTCTTCAGAGAAAGCAACATCAGTAGTTTGGCACATCTGAAAATTATAAAATATAGAATAGAGACGAATAAAATAAATACTACATCCTAAATATCACCCACCTCTTCATCAGGACTTCTTGTTTTTCCATAATATCTTCATATTTCTCTGCTAACGCTTCGGCTTTTTCCTGAAGACTGTATTTCTCCTTATTCATATTTTCCAATTCTTTTAGCTGAAAATCTTTGCAAATCTGTAGAGCAGTAGAACGTTTCTCTATTTCCTCTATAGCCATCGTATGGTATCTGAATTTTTCCTTGAAGATCTGGGCTGTCTTTTGTATCAACTGTGAATTAATATCAAATCATAAGTCAAAACTAGAGGAACAGAAGTTAAACTCAGAAAGTCTTTTATGAAACTGAAAGTTTATATAAAGCTTTTAATTCTACTACAACCAGAATACTAGCCCGGTCAAGTTAGCATAAAAATAGGGGTCACCTTGCATAAATTCCCAACCAGCTGAATTTTTGCATAAACGTTGGGGACACCATTATAATGAAATTGTAAAAAGTCCCCATAAATCCTGTGTTTGCTAAAAAAGTTATTCGAGGTCAAAGTCACAAAATTTTTTTTTGCATTTTTTGGCGAAACGGTTAGTTTTATCAAAAAATTTTTCAAACAAAAGTTGTAGAACAAGCAAATGTCTACAAAAATGGTTCTTACTTTTTTTCTTCTAAGATTCACCATTTCTGAGAAAAAGCGATTTCAAAATTTACTGGTGCAATTCGAAATGCGGCTGCAAAAAAGTTGGGTTGTTTTGTTCACTAGCATGCACCAATTGTCAGGGCAACTCGTGCGATAATGTCGAATCTCTAACAGAGAAAGATGCTGACTTCGACGACGAAACAGATGTATTACAGTTAGAGCAATCAACAGAAGAAAAAGAAGAAGAAGAAGAGGAAGAAGAAGAAGAAGACTGTGAATAATCAGTTCCCTAAAATAATTTATAAATTGCTAGTATTTAACCACCAAATTGTTTTTATATTGGGTGTTGAGATATAAACTCAAGCTTATGTCTCAATCCTCAACCCTAATGATTGTTTTAAATTTATTTTCTTCAATTAACGTCAAATAAATAATAAGTAGTCATTTAAAAATTGAAATGTAAATGAATGCAATTATAGTAACTAACAAAATTTTTGTAAACCTTTTATTTGTAAAAAAAATTGCTATATTTCAAGTGGTTGAAAAAGAAGCAGTAAAATTTCGAAACTGGTCAGCCAAATTATTTTGTTTTATTTTGTTTAATCCCCTCATCCCTAGATGATTTTTACATTTATGCCGTATAGTTGGACTACCGGGGAAACGTTAAGAAAAGTCCGATACAGTAGGCAGCGCTTAGTCATGCATAATTATGGAGAATACAATTCCAGTAAATTTTAAAATCACTTTTTCTCAGAAATGGTAAATCTTAGAAGAAAAAAAGTGAACACCATTTTTGTAGACATTTGCTTGTTTTACAACTTTTATTTGAAACATTTTTTGATAAAACTAACCGTTTCGCCAAAAAATCCAAAAAACCCATTTTTGTGACCTTTTACCTCGAATAACTTTTTTAGCAAACATAGGATTTATGGGGACTTTTTACAATTTCATTATAATGGTGTCTCCAACGTTTATGCAAAAATTCAGCTGGTTGGGAATTTATGCAAGGTTAGTGTCTATTTTGACCGGGCTATACTTTTAGAGTTCATTTCAATCACTTTTTTCGGATAAGGTTAAAATATCAGCCAAAGTTACAAAACTATTGGTGAACTATGCCAACGCATAACTCCCACTGGATCTACAGTTTAATGCAGGTTCCGAATGACCAATGGGCTTGATGAATCTGATATTTATTCAAGAACATCTATATCCATCGAGGAGAGACGTATATCAGACTTTTGTGCCTGGTGGCAAGAAAATGTAATAGATTACATAAAGTGAACAAGAAAAATTCTTCAATAATTTAAAAATTATCAAACAACTTTCCAAGGGAGCTGGTAATTCGTATTCTGCAACGCAAAATCTGCATTCACAATCCGACGGTGAATTATAGAAAACGTCAAGTCATCCCGACTCAAAATCTGCATGCAGCTGTTTCGATTTTATTAGATCTCATTAGTGCAACTTATTTGACTCGGAGTGAATTAACAAATTTCTTATTGTACCCCAATACAAATCGTGGTAGAAAACACTATCTGGATAACAACCCAGAGCGCCCTCCATAAAGGATATTGGAAACGAAATATTCACCGTTTAGATCGAAAATGCAGAATTCCGTCGCGAGAATACGTACCTCCTGACATGAAGATATCTACTCTACAACAGTGCCGTATATAATTCCAGAGCACACTAACGAAATGTTTTAAAAACTCTGGATATACTCACGAGAGCGAGCTCTGTGAATATTAGCAGAGCTATACGCTATATACAACAATAAAATCATGAGAAACATACTTGTAGACCATAGTCAATTTCATGCATTACATAAAGTGAAAAAGAAAAATTCTATAATAATTGAAAATTATCGAACAACTTTTGCAATACGTATTCCTCAACGCAAAATCTGCATTCATAATCCAGCGCGCTCTCGTGAGTATATCCAGGATTTTCAAAACACTATGTTAGTGTGATTTGGAATCATATGCTTTTACTCCACTGATGTAGAGTAGATATATTCATGTCAGAAATATATATGTATATATATATATATATATATATATCTATATATATATATATATTTCATAATATATATATTTATATATTTATATATATATATATATATATATATATATATATATATATCTATATCTAATATATAAAATTCTCGTGTCACGGTGTTAGAAGTTAAACTCCTCCGAAATGGCTGGACCTATTCTCATGAAATTTTGTGAGTATATCGGGTAGGCCTGAGAATCGGCTAACATCTATTTTTCATCCCCCTAAATATTGAGGATGGTGCACCCCTTAATTTTTTATTTTTATTTTTCAGATAAAATTTTATGTTCTATTTTTTTTATGATACAACATTCAAAAATATATACAACTCTGAATTTTCACCCCTCTACGATCAACCCCTATTTTTTATTTGTTATACTCCTTCGAAATGGCTCGACCGATTCTCATGAATGTGTGCATATCGGTTAGGTCTCAGAATCGGACAAAATCTATTTTTCATCCCCCTAAATGTTGAGGGTGGGCCGAGGGGTGGTCCACCCCTTAATTTTAATTTAAATTTTGCAGATAAAATTTTCTGTTCTATTTTTTCATGATATATAAATTCAAAAATACATACAACCCTAAATTTTCACCCCTCTACGATCAACCCCTATTTTTTATTCGTTAAATTCCTCCAAAATGGCTAGACCGATTCTCATGAAATTTTGTGTGTATATCGGTTAGGTCTGAGAATCAGACAACATCTATTTTTCATCCCCCTGAATGTTAATTTTTTTTCAGACAATATTTTCTGTTCTATTTTTTTTATGATACAGCATTCAAAAATACATACAACCCTAAATTTTTAACCCTCTACGATCAACTCCTATTTTTCATTTGTTAATTATAAACTTCAATTTAACTGGCAAGATTTTTATTTTTATTTTGTGATGACTTAGAATAAAACAATTCATATTACTCTCAATTTTCAACCCCTATTTTTCCATCTCAATTTTCATTTTTTTAAATTTTATCCACAGATCCGCAATAGGGTTGCAAGATGGCAATCGAAAATAACAATAGTCGGTCGGAGAATAGGTCGTAGTATATTTTTCATACCCCTATAATATTATAATAAAGCGATTAGGGTGGTTCACCACAAACATTTTTATAAATTTTTTGGACAAAATTTTTCATTTTTATTTTTTTATGATGTTGCATTAAAAATACATATAACTCTACATTTTCACCCTTCTATCAACAACAGATATTTTCTCATAGCCATTTTCATAATTCAAACAACTTTTGCCGGGTCAGATAGATTGATAGATAGATATAATGATAGATAGATAGAGATACATCGGCAGATAGATGAATAGATAGAACGATAGATAAATAAAAATAATTTATATCGCAGAACTACGTTTGACGGGTCAGATAGATATGATGATAGATAGATAGATAGAAAGATAGATTACTATCTTGATAGATAGTTAGATAGGTAAATATATATCGGCAGATAAATAAAAATAATTTATATGGCAGAACAACGTTTGCCGGGTCAGCTAGTATATATATATATATATATATATATATATATATATATATATATATATATATATATATATATATATATATATATATATATATATATATATATATATATATATATATTTATATATCGACATCAGAAAATCATTTACCCGGAGGTCCTAAATGGATAAAAAAATACTCCCGCACATGACTGTTTCAGTCAGGATGGGGGGTTCAAATGTCTATTATCTTCGGTGGAAATATGACTAAAAATTGAGGTATGAAATATTATAGAGAAATATTACTGCATCTGCATATATAAATCCTGAAAGAGATAAGTTAAGAATCTGAAAATTGAAAATTGCATTATTCTGTAATCACCTCGTGGCACTCTTTGAGAGAATGGTCATCATTGCTTGATAGTTTTATTATTGGGTGTGATTCAGCTTTCTTCAGAAGACTTTGAATGAACTGGTGAAAAGGCACTTTGAGCATCTGAAAGAAATTAAAATGAAGCATTCAATTCACACTGACCTAGTTGAATATAATTCAAATTCAGACAAGATGCATTAATTCAACTTAAAACTTCAAATTGTATTCTAAATTTTATTCTAACTTAAACTAAATTAAATCCAAAATTTGATTTTCTCAAACTAACCAAATTCAATTTTCAAGATTGTGAAAATTTTTCGATGTTGGTCACTTAGCGAATTTAATTTTTGATGTTCATTTGTACGGAAAAATGAAATGAAATGGGCTTATTATATGATCAAGAACTAGATGGAAACTATACTAACTTCTTTAATCGGTGATACTGTAGTTTCCTCAATGTCCAATTTCAAATTTTCCAATCTTGGTGGTAATATAGTCGACGTTATTATTGCTAAACTTATCAAGCTTCCATTCGCCAAAAGAGCAATGATGGAATTCGGATTATAATATACTGAAAATCCGACCACTGGATTGAAAGTTTTTGTCGTGGTAGTCTTAGTGCAAACGAGATATTCTGGAGTACTTGATACACTGAAAATGTCCCCTGAAACAAAGGCATATTACCAAACAAAATAAAGACGCATTTGTTCTAATTCACTGTTTTTCAATATCTAATAATAATAATAATAATAATATATGTTTATTCACTAGGTAACAAACAAAGAAAATTTCACAATACAAACGAGATATACGTATAAATACCAAGCAAATAAACAGTAACACCATGTAGTCCTGAAGAGGACTGTCTATGGAGAGTTTACGTTTACCTGCTTCAAAGAATTTATGAATTTATGTGCAAAACAAAAACAAAAACTTGCCACTTTGATTTGTAGACCTTGATTATGCTTATAAAGTATTAAAATATTCAACAAATTTAACAAATAGACAACACAGACTAAGTACACTAGATAAGTGTACATGAACAACAAGAAATGGAACTTGAACTCATGAAATGAGGCACTCGATGGGATGATTTGTGATCGTTTTACTTTTCCTTCAGTCGACAATCGAATGAAAGTAAGCTCTTCCACGTTGCTAGATCCACTTTTTTATAGTTTTCTTGAAAAAAGCTTTGATTCGATAGTTCTTATGTTTTCCGGAAGGTTATTGTACAGTTTTGGCGCAATATACATTAGAGATCGTTGTCCTAGCGCTATTGGCTTTCGGTAGATAAGCGTTCCCTTTTCTCATGCTCCGTGTGTTATAAGAGTGGTCAGGTTCATTTAGGTAGGATGATTTATCAGAGAAGATGAACATCAGTACTGACTTCACATAAATTTGTCTGATATCTAATATTGCAAGCTCGTTATAGAGTTTATCAGACGGGTATCGGTTTGGTTTGAATGTTATTATTTTCAGAATTCTTTTTTGTAAGACCTGCAGTGGCTCCATCAGAGTCCTGCGAGCTCCGCCCCACCCTACTATACCATAGCTTAACAACGACTCTACGATCGCGAAATATATCTCTTTCAGTTTTTGAAGTGGAAGTATATATCGACATTGGTAGAACTTGTACAATAGTGAACGGATCTTCTTTTTGAGATTTTCTGTGTGGACATTCCATCTTAGACAAGAATCGATGAACATTCCTAAATAACGTACTACACTACGGGCCGTCGTAATATTTTGTCCATCGAAAACAATTGTATAAGTTGGTAAGTTGGTATCATACGATGAGAAAGGTATTATCTTTGTTTTTGTGACATTTACCGTTAACAAGTTTAATTGGAACCAATTTTTTATCTTTACCAAGTCTTTTTCTGCCTTTTCCTTCAAATCAGTCCACGAATCAGCAACATAGATAATGGCCGTATCGTCGACGAACGAGACGATTTCTCCACAAGTTTCTGTGGCAAGCAAGGAGTTCAAATATATGACAAACAGTACTGGACCAAGAACTGTACCTTGGGGTACACCACAGGAAACCGATCTAGATGCACTTATTTTATCATCAACTTTGACCATTTGTTCACGGTTATTCAGGAAGTTTTGGAAGAGTTTTAATGGAATTCCTCTTATACCCAGGTGTTCTAGCTTCTCCAATAAAATTTCATGGCTGACTGTGTCAAACGCCTTTGCTAAATCAATGAAAACCCCCAGGCATGGCTGTTTATTATCCACAGCCGCGTATATCTGTGAGGTGAGGTATGCTATGGCATCCTGAGTACTTCTATTTTCCCTGAATCCGTATTGTCTGCTTGAAATTATATTATGGAGGTTTAGGTATTCCATAAGTCGCTTTTTGATTATTTTCTCAAATAATTTTGAAAAAACTGATGTGAGTGAAATCGGTCGGTAATTTGTCACATTTGATTTGACTCCACCTTTAAATACTGGTATTATGACTGCTGTTTTGAAAGCCTTCGGCACCATTCCGGTCGAAATGCATAAGTTGAAAATGTGACACAAAGGTGCAGATATATATTCTGCCAACAATTTGACCGTCTCATTCCTAATTCCATCTATACCCGGCGATTTATTATTTTTTAGGGATAAAATTTCATTTTTCGTTTCGGTAATGGATGTGGGCCTAAGATATATGGAGTTCAGTGACACTGCACGTAGCTCTTTCAGATCTATTCTCTTAATTTTTGATGCCAGTTTCGGGCCTATTTCAGAGAAATAATTATTCATTTCATTTGCTATATCATCTGCCTCAGTCATTTCCATGCCATTCTCTAGGATTAGATTTTGGACCGTGTTAGTTTTTTCTTTATAGTTGTTGGTGAACATGTTTACAACTTTCCACATAGTTTTTGCCGATCCTGCGTTTTTTTCGATCTCAGCTTTAAAGTAGTTGCTCTTAGCTTTTTTGATCAATTTATTCAGTTTGTTTCGATAATTGATGTAATATTTTCTAACTGTATGATTGTTTGGTTCAGCTACTTGTCTTCGATGTAGAGAGTCGCGGGTTTTAATGGAGTTCACTAGTCCCTGAGATATCCAAGGCTTTTTTTTTCTTCTTTATTTTAATTTTTATAGTTTGTGTTGCATCCTTTATCATTTTCGTCAATCTATACATTTGTTTTGAGTTGTCAAGTCATTTTAAAGAATATAACAATAATATAATTTTTTTCCCCTTTTATAAATTTATTAGCAATCAGAACACAATATAGTCTACTGTGATGACTTATCGTGAGCTATTGGGGTCCTAATATAACGTGATGAGGTCTTCTTCAGTGAAAAGTCCTCCTCAAGTAGTGGGTAGACAAGAACAGTTGGGGGCTCTCCAATTTGTCGTGGTGTTTGATACTTTTTTCTTTAATGACGTCCTTCACATACGGCACTTTCCAGTCTACGTGTAGAGTTTGATTAGTTACATACCATGGAGCATTTGTTATCATTCGAAATATCTTCGATTGGCTTCTTTGAATAATCGATATGTTTGATTTGTTGTACATCTCCAGAGTTCTATTCCATATACCCAGATTGGTTTTATTATAGTTTTATATTTCAGAAGTTTATTTTGCAATGACTTCTTAGATTTTCGCCCTATTAGCCAATATAGCTCTTTGATTTTTAGATCAATTTGCTTCCGTTTTTTAATTACATGTTCTTTCCAAGTAAGTCTTTCATCTAATAATGCATTCCCAGGTATTTTGTAGTCGACGAATCGGGTATTTGAATATTATTTATGAATACCGGTGGACACTGGTCTTTCCGTAGCGTAAAATTCACTTGAACAGATTTGTTTCGTTGATTTTAATCTTCCATTTCCGAAGCCAATTTTCAATTTGATTTATGTCATTCTGTAGAGTATTAGACGCTACTACTGGATTTTCGTGACTTGCAAGAACAATCGTGTCGTCAGCAAATGTTCCCATGGCAGTATCTCTGTTTATGGGCAGGTCTGCTGTAAATAACACATATAGTAATGGCCCAATGACACTTCCTTGAGGGACTCCGGATGTTATAGGAAAATTTCTGGATACTTCATCATTTCTCTTGTTCTGAATTGTCTGCCATTAAAATAAGATCTCAGTTTCTTAAAGTAGGTAACAGGAAGGAGATTTTTGATCTTGAAAAGCAGGCCTTTCTGCCAGAACTTGAAACATATGTAGTATAATAACTATAAAATTTAGCCTACTGTATATTTAATTTGAATAGTTCAAACATGTTCTACCATTAAATGAAATTACCCTCACAATTATCAACAGGTTTACAAAGAATCTAGTAGTATCTGCTAATTTCTACTTCATAAGTATAATTTGAAATCGGGCATTTTGTGAAATACGTAGGTTATTGATAATAAAATAAAATGACTGATACTTCACGTTTTTTCCCAATTAAAATTAGCCTCAAAATTAGAGGGATATTCAGATTCCATATGTCAACTCTTAATTTGCGATTAATTGAAAATCATAACATTAAGTATGCCCTACACCTAACTATCTTCGTAGTATTCACTTCTCATTTTGAATAATTTGTCTATAAAACGTGTGAACATAATGGAAACGCCAAAATTACACATTCAGATACTATAAAAGTGCAGTTCGACGAGCTGAAAGTGGAGTTTTATGAATAACAAAATTGTGCATTGAGAGGAGTTATTCAATGATGGGAGATTGAAATTAGACGATTTCAGGAAATAAGTATTATATGATAGTGATTGAAAAGATAATGTATCATTGGTTGACATGGTTGAAAATTTGGTTGTTAAAAGTAATTTACTAAATTAGATATGTTATAACCACAGAAAAATAATTGGATGTTTTTTAAAATATCACAGATCTGCTGGGTATGATAAAAGAGATAAATTGCATTCGTTGAAAAGGTTATTTCGTTTCGTAAAGAGGGCCTGGTTAAAAATAACTCAGCTCTAAGTATTTGTTTTTCGACATCTGTCGCAATGTTTGGCTAGCTTAGGGGTCATCCATTAATTACGTGAGAGAATTTTTGCGATTTTTCGCTACCCCCACCCCCCTTGGTGAGATGTCGTGAGATTTTTTAAAATGCGTATTTGTTATGTAAATGAGTTAAACTGTGCTCGATTCCATTAGATTTATTTAAAAAAACAATTTTCTTATAATTTTTTCTATTTAAGACTAGTAAAGGGTCCGCCAATAGGGACGCGCGAAGTTTGTCGGAAGGGTGCGACCATGTTGTTCGAGGTAGAGCTGTCAAAGTTGCTGTCATTTGTTCAGTATATAACCCCAAATCACCATGGCAAGTTTGAGTGTCGAGCAGCATGTGCAAATTATTAAATTGTTTTACGAAAATGGGTCATCAGTTCGAGCAACGTTCCGCGCACTTCGCCCATTTTACGGTCGCGATGATCGGCCTGTAGAGTCGACTATCCGTCGATTGGTGGGCAAATTCGAGTCGACTGGTTCAGTAAACAACCAGCCAACACTGACACGTCGACGAAACGCCCGATCGAACGAAAATATCGCTGCTGTCCGTGAGAGTGTGCGCGAGAACCCGAGGCAGTCCATTTTTTGTCGTGCACAGGAACTTTGCCTTTCGGAGACATCAACTCGCAGAATTTTGCATCTGGATTTGGGTCTGCACCCGTACAAAATCCAATTGACCCAGGAGCTCAAGATAAACGACCACAGACAGCGTCGGGCGTTCGCTGACTGGGCTCTGGAGCAGTTGGAAGCAGACCCCCATTTTGGCCAAAAAATCATCTTCAGCGACGAGGCTCATTTCTGGATGAACGGGTATGTGAACAAGCAAAATTGCCGAATTTGGAGTGAGAACAACCCACACGAGGTCCACCAAGTGGCAATGCATCCCCAGAAAGTCACTGTTTGGTGTGGATTTTGGGCCGGCGGCATCATCGGTCCGTACTTTTTCGAGAACGAAGTTGGGGCGGCCATAACCGTCAATGGGGAGCGCTACAGGTCGATGATAACCAACTTCTTTTGGCCTAAACTGGATGATATGGACACGGACGACATGTGGTTCCAGCAGGACGGCGCCACGTGCCACACAGTCCATTCCACAATGGACATTCTGCACGAGCGATTTCCGGACATGGTCATCTCGCGCGGAGGCGATATCAACTGGCCACCGAGATCGTGCGATTTAACGCCTTTAGACTTTTTTCTCTGGGGTTATCTCAAGTCGCTGGTCTACGCCAATAAGCCTCTAAACACCGATGACCTCAAAGTCAACATACGCAACGCCATCGCTCAAATTGAGGCCGATATGTGCTCCAGAGTCATCGAAAATTGGACCTCCCGGATCCGGGCTACCAAACGGAGCCGCGGTGGTCATTTGAACGATGTTATCTTCCATACTTAATGGGGTCGAATACCCTTTCGAATGAAAAATAAATTTCGTTTCTACCTCACACACAACTTGTTTTATTCAATTTTAAAGTTCACGCGCCCTTATTGGCGGACCCTTTATTTGAGATTTTTAATGACGTAGCATAGAATCACGATGAGATTTAATAATAAAATACTTGAATAGAAACTATTGCGGTTTCAGGTGAGACGTTAGATGAATTACGATCTCTATGTGAGCTCATTATGCAAAGTTTCATCGAGTGGTGTCACAATAATAGAATTAAGATGAATGTCAATAAAACGGAATGCATTCGTTTTAGTGTATCTGGCTCTGGGAGTGAAAGATTTATTGTTCAGCATTTGAATACGGTTATCTCATCTAATGACCATGTTAAGTTTCTGGGTATACTCAACAGCTCCTATTACGCGTTAAGTATATTCAAAAGTTCTCTTCCGCTAAATTCTCTTATTAACGTCTACTATTCTTTGGTATATTGTCACCTATCTTACAATGTTTTGCTATGGGGTAATTCTTCAGAGGTTAATAGAGTATTCGTCATTCAAAAACGAATAGTTCGTTTAATGTTCGATTGCCATTCACGGTCCACTTGCAGACCCCTTTTCATAGACAATAGTATTCTCACTTTGGCCGCTTTATTTATATTTAAATGTCTAATATATGTGAAAGAAAATGAGGATAGTATTATAAAAATTTCTAGTTTTCATTCACATGATACCAGAAATAAGAATGAATTGTATTTTCCCATTCATAAAACTACTAAGTTTGAAATGTCTCCACTTTATCAGAGTATTAAGATCTTTAATCATCTACCACGATGTATTCAAAATCTTCAGAAAAACAAATTCAAGAAGACTGTCAAAAACTTTCTATTAAAGGAATGCTTCTATAATGTAAAAGATTACTACAGCTATAACTATAATTTCAGTGAATATATTTTTGAATGATGTAATCTTTGTGTGTATATATATCTTTATGACTTGTCCTATACATGTAATAATATGTCTTACAGAATCAATAAACCATTATTATTATTATTATTATTGAAAATTGTTAAAGAATACTCATTCTAATTCAATACACAGAGACTCATGTATGATCTCAAGAGTGACTACTACTTTAACACTTTTTATTCCGCCACAACTTAAATTAGTAATATTTTATACAAATGTGAAGAAAACAAAATTAATAATAAAACAATAGTTGTA
The DNA here is from genome assembly GCA_030704885.1 of Cynegetis impunctata. Classification (NCBI taxonomy): domain Eukaryota; kingdom Metazoa; phylum Arthropoda; class Insecta; order Coleoptera; family Coccinellidae; genus Cynegetis; species Cynegetis impunctata. Next base: position 94,377 of record JARQZK010002294.1, on the reverse strand, counting down.
ATAAGTCATATAGAATATTTTCTTTAGTGAAAATCATTAGTGCGTTGTATGTTTATTATAAGAGAATATGGCATGATTTTTTTTATGAATAATAGTCACATCGTAGCGTATTTTTTTTATAGTGAACGAATAAAAAATAAATATATTTATAGTTAATAAATTCTTATATCTGTACATAATTAAACCGCGATGATTTTTACCCCGAGGCGAAGCTAAAGGGGTTATAGTCTCTCGACAAAAAGTTGGTAACTGGCCCGATTTTAAAAATTCCAACGGATATCGATAAAACACATATGATTTCATTAGGGAATTTGAATTACCACTTTTTCCCAACGAAGAATAAAAAAATAAAGCGTTTTTACCCCGAGGTAAAGCTAAATTCTCACTACAAAAAGTTCGGATCTGGTCCGATTTTAAAAATTCCAACGGATAGCGATAAAATACATATGATTTCATCAGAGAAGTTTTATTCCCAATTTTTTCCCTTTTCCCATCGAAGAATAAAAAATTATAGCGTTTTTTAGATAGGCATTACGACATGCGCATGCGCCAAGGTCGATATGTACAAAGTCCTACAAAACATGCGTCGAAGTGCTCTGTGTGCCACGGTAACCAAGCGACGTTGATAGCTTCAGCTTAGGCCTGGGTAACACAGTGAAATATTGGGTGTTGAAACAATGACACTAACACAACCTAGTGTTTCAACACTTTGTGCTAGCACAATTGTGACATGACGCAGTTGCGAGTCATACGTTGCCTAAAGTATTCAAAACAAATCTGGCACTCTTAAAACTGAAACTCAGTGCTTCAGCATCAAGTTTGATGGCTCAGGTCAGTGCTGGGTATCAGAGTCGGCATAACTATGACACACAAAGCTTATAATAAATCAATTAATGTAGAATTGTAGAATGTGTAAATTTTCAAGATAGAGATGCATAAATTATATCAAATCATCAATATCAATTAAAATAATCCGTAGCGCCAACAATCCTGAGGCTCGACCAGCGCGGCTTATATTACGCACATGTTCACTATGAAAAATAATAGTTTTATGTAATGTGGGTTGCCTATAGTCCATGATACAACACATCTCTAGTGCTAAATGTGCAGTCGCAGAATCCGATGTAACGTTTCACGCACCTCGGTTTCATGAAGTGTCGTGTGTCATTGCATATCATTCTACTGTTTCAACACATCTGACACATGTGAAAGAGTCAACACAAAAGTGTTATACAACACTGTGTTACACAGGACTACTTCAGCTTTTTTTTTTTTTTTTAACTCGAGGGACCTACAGTTTAACGCCGGTTCCGAACGGCCAATGGGCTTGTAAACAATGTACATTACCCAACAATTAATCTCATTATTAGAACCACTAAATTCAGGACATACAGAACACCCAAGAGCAAGGTGGGAGTCGAACCCACATCCTCGGCTTACAAGCGGTATACCTTACCGCTGGTCTACCGAGGCCTCTACTTCGGCTTGATTCTGCGTCTGTGTCTGCTTCCCATCTTATCAACTTGATTCATAATTTGCAGCAAAATGAGCCGGGATAGGATATTCAAATTCGACAGTCAAACAATGAATTTTTTAGCTAAATTTTCACGGATTTTATTCGTAATATCGACTTATTAATACATTTATTGTAATTTTCCTTCATTTCATTCGTAAAATCGACTTTCATTGTTATTTAATTTATATTATAGGTACATTCAGAAAATATTGACGACATGCACATGCGCCGAGGGGTTTTATCATTCCTAGTGCTACGCAGTAGGGTGTCCTTCATTTTATTTTTATTATATATGATTTAGTTATATTTTAGTGGAGAAACAATTTTTACTTAATTGACCCAGTTTTTTAGCAATTTTCTACAGTTTCTTGAGAAAAAACATTGTCGTGATATTTGCCGAGACCACCCCCTCCCCCACGTGATATTGAAAGATCCCCGCCTTAAACACCTCACGTAATTAATGGATGTCCCCGTATACTCGAGTTCCTTATAAACAAGTTTTACAGTTTGGCGTTAAGCGGTGTTTTCATGGATTAGGATACACCGTTTTATTTTGATCGAACTATCATCGTTAAGGTGAAGAATTGTGGACGCTAAAGTTTCACTCAGGGATCTATACTTGGCCCAATATTGTTTGAGTTTTTGTGAAAGGCTTTGCCAGTTGCGTTGATACCTTTAAAGGTATGAAAGCACAAACTCCTGAAGAATTATTTGGGATAAACAACAGAAATTTTATAAAATATTGCGAAAAAAGAATGTTTTTATTATGGCCAGAAAGATACAGTTATTGGCCGACTGAAATTGAGATATCTGAATACTACACTATTGTCCAAACCTTCTATAAAATTCTAAGAAGTCAACAAGGGCAGTTGATTAAAATGGTGCAGTCATATTGATGCGATAAATAAAAAACTGGGTGAAGCTTTTTTTTCTCTTCCTGGATTAAACGTTCCCATTTCTTCAGTTGTGAGTGTACAATTACTCTTGTGAATAGTCATTTCAACAACAATATTCTTGTGTGAAGTAACTCCACAGATATAAATAGTATAATAAGTCAGGAGCAAATCGGATCAGTAATGTGGCATGGCAGAACCGAACTCACCACAGCAAAGAAAACCTTGGAGAAAGTGCAAAGACTAGCATGTCTTTGTATAACAGGAGCAATGAGATCGACTCCAACAGCAGCACTAGAGGTAGTTCTGGACCTCACTCCTCTCCACATCATGGTGAGGAGAACTGCTTGGGAAGCAAACCTCAGGTTGGCTAAAGTTGGACTCAAAGGTGCTGCATACGGTACAAGGGACTCAACCCTTACCGGAAGTGCACACCTTGCTGACCTCCCAACTGACGAAATTACCAGGAAATTTGATTTCAAGAAATTATTTCGAACGGAACTAAATACCAAGAAGGAATGGAGCATAGAATCCATTCGAGCACTGGAGAAGAATACCATAATATGGTATACGGACGGGTCTAAAACTCCCGAAGGAACTGGAGCAGGAGTCGTTGGGCCTCGTACCAAATACTCAGAACCCATGGGCCAGTTCCCCAGTATTTTTCAAGCGGAAATTCACGCCATAGAAAGGTGCATTCAGTTCAACCTCGATAGGAAATACCGGAACAAGGAAATTGCGATCCTCTCCGATAGCCAAGCAGCCATCAAAGCGTTGAGCTCTTATAACATCAACTCAAAGATGGTCTGTGAATGCCTAGACAAACTAAACGATCTGGGCAGGAACAACAAAGTGATCCTCCTCTGGGTGCCGGGGCACGTCGGAGTGAAGGGTAATGAACAAGCAGACACCCTGGCATGAAAGGGTGCGTGAACGCCACTAATCGGGCCAGAGCCTTTCTGCGGACTTGGAAAATCTTACTTCCAAGAATAACTCAATAAAGCTGAAGAAGCAATGAGAGCAACATACTGGCAAAGACTTCCAGGACTGAGGCAGGCCAAAGATCTCCTCGGAAAGTTCAACCGAGCAAGATCGAAGACACTGATTAACCTCAGCAAAACTAGTCTAAAGACAATCACAGGATTTCTTACGGGGCATTGCAGACTCAAAGAACACCTAAGGAAGCTAGGTTTAGAGGGGGACAGCACCTGCAGATTCTGCAAGGAACGTCCAGAAACACCTCACCATATACTGATGAAGTGCTATGCTGTGCACCATGAAAGACTGAACACACTGGGATCATACCAGCTGACTGTAGAAGAAATACCACGAATAGACCCCCTTAAAATCCTCAAATTCCTGAAGGTATTGAGGCTTGAGGGGCTGCTGTAAAACGAGAACACATCGAGAAGCAGAAGAAGATGGGGCACAATAGATCTAATAAGGTCGCAGCGCATCGGTCACCATCCACACCTACCAATACCAATACCAGGAGCAAATCATTTGTTTAATATTCAATATTCATCCTCGAAGTCAATTTTTTTCTAAAATGGTACGACTCGCAGTGAACTAACAAATTTTTAATTGTTCCCCAGTACACATCGCGGTCGGGACCACTATCTGGATAACAATCCAGAGCGCCCTCTACCAGAGATATTAGAAACCAACAACTCAGCTCAATCATTGCAGACCTAGTACATTATATATAATAGATGATTTTAGAATCAAATAATTAGATTTTATTGTGTTTAGGTTTACTAAAATAGACTCTTTATAATTGAACTCACTAGTATTTGTATTTTCAGACATTCCAAAATTCTGCAAATCCTCCATGCACCCTATAGATACCGTGTGGATCCCAGCAGAATGCGTTGCGAAGTATCTATCATTCCTAGATTCATCTTTGTGCAGAAATATTGGACAGGTGTAACCTTCATCTTGCAGCGAGAGTGTTGTAGCTAAGCCCAGTTCTATGTCAACAGCTTCGAAGAAATAAATCTCCCTGTCTGCTTTGGTTTCGGATGGTGAAGTGAATTTCTGGTTGATGTCCTAGAAATGATGGAACAGAAGATTTAGTTTATCTAATTATTCAATTTGAATTGAGAAGAACAATTTTAATCGTTTACTACTTAAACAAATGTCGAGCCCATCGCATTAGGCACAGCACAGTGGCGCAGCGAAGGGGGGGTTTTATGGGTCAAATTTCTTCCCCATAGACTGAAAAAAAATTTATTTCCAAAAATTCAAAAACTTTTAATTATTATGGCAACTTTACCAGTCACCACATGTTCTTGTGAAAGATAGTTTTCTTCCATAAAACGTCTTAAAAATTATTTGCGGAATTCTACTGGCGACAGATTAAACGGCGTAGCTTTTATGTATATACATTCAGATGTTCCTATTCTGGAAGACAAAATTCTTGATGTCTTAGCTCTTCAATCTCGCCGTCTTACTATCTTATTTTAATCAATAAGTAAATTTTAATTCGCATTTATTATGTCGATGTATTTTTTGTTTCTTGTTTCAGTTTCATCAGTTTAACAATACTCACAGCCGCAAAGTTTTTTGTCATTGTCATTTATGATTTTTAAATGTATTTTATATGTATGCTGTTCGAGACTTGTACTCACTTACTGACATATTTATTATTTTTATTATATGTACTTTATATGTACGTTACGTTTTGTGCTCCATAATATATTGTCGTTTTTATACTCTTCATTTGTTTTCAGAAATCTCCTTCATACAAAATTCTAGCTGTGCCACTGATACAGCAATCTAACATCCTTTTACAAAAATATCAGCCTGCTCTTTCTTCGATATAGTTCAGAGTATCAGAATTTAACAAAAATAAAATGAATAAAACAAGAATAATTGCCCTATATGTGTTATTAAATTTCGACCAATCAATAGAAATACGTAAGACTTTTGAAAGAATTTGAAGACATTCTTGCATTAAAAAATTTAATTCAGAACAAACAACCGCGTTAAATAATCAAAAAATTCAATATATTGATTCTTTAGGGAAATCTTTTTTCATTAGAAGATGATCTATTTCTTTGTAGGGAACATACCTACTTCAGGCCTGCAAGGAGGGAGTTCAATGTTCGATTAAATGTTCAAAGATTTCTCAAGATCTACAATTTTAAACACATTCAATACAGTTAATGCACGTCTTAAAATGATGTACCAAAAAACCGGTTTAATAGAATAGCAAAATCTACCACATACCTCTTCTGTTTCATCGTTCTCTATGGGTACAACTATACCATGGAGAATTTCGCCATTGGTATTTCCTATACAGATTACCTGAGGTGTAGAATTTAAGCATATGATAGAACACGCTCTCTTATCATACTGAAGAAAACTACTGGGTAATAAAGGCAGAGGGCTACTCAATATGCTAGATCCAGTCCTGAAAATAAGATTTAAACATAACATTATATTTTGGATTGATTGGGCCGATACATGATGTGAATTAATAAACATTAAATGTGTGATTTTCTTGGATGGGCAAACCATTCAATCCAAGAATCGAAAATTCGAAAAGTTTAATTTTTCAGTTTTTTATTCAACAATTTACGAGCAAAATAAAAACAAATTTTTTTATAATAATTTCAATAAATCCGTTTTTTATCATCAGAAGCTGCATGAATAAAGTTTTTCTAAATTTTCATCTCTTATTCTATGAAAAATTATTATAAACAAATGCGTTGTTGTTAATAAGATAATTGAAAAAAAAATTTATGATTACTTCATTTCTTCTATTTTGAAACTACGTAAATTATCAATAAGAAACTTAAAAATTAAATTTTTTGAATTTTTTCAACAAGGTTCTGAAACCTTTCAAAACTAGCTCCAAGAAAAATCTCAGATCTATAGTTTAACAGTAACCACACTTGTAATGTTCATGTTCAAGCAGCAAGAACTTATGAATTAACTATTGCATAAATAATTGAAAAATTGTGATAAAATGTTTTTGCCACAGGATTATTGTTCATTCAACTATTCAGTAAGTGTCTGAAATTTTTCATTCATCAATTCTCCTATTCAAAAATAATGTTTATTTTTAAAGTGTCCAAAATGGACGTGGCTTTCTCGAACGTATTTTTACCACTCTGAGAAAATTATATAAATTGATTTTACAATTTCACTATAGGAAATGTCCTCCTCTTTTCGAATCTTTTTCGAGATATCAATAATCTCAATTAGTTTTTGAGTTATTCGCAGACAACCAAACCCCTCTTTTTATCTTTCAGTAAATTGTTTATAACATTTACAAATTTCGCGAGCGGAACTGTAATTTTTTCAAAAAACATTAAATTCTATTCCGAATCGAATGACATATCGTTCATGGTTTTCCGATACTGTTGAAAAAAGTTGAACAAAAAAGCACTTGTTGACTAGATATGGAGGGTAGAGGTAAGGAGGACCATCTCTGTGTATGAAAAAGTGTCCGTCAAAAATCGTCAAATTGGTGGCGCCACAATAGCAAGTGGGTACATTTCAAATGACGCGCTGTTGTCACATTGAAGTCGTTTTTACTTTTATTTACCTCATTAACAAATTCTTGTAGAAGACTAATAAATTATAAGAAGTGTTTAAATTGCGCTTCAGTTTCAGTTTTAAGAGTGCCATATTTGTTTTTAATAAATGTAGGCAACGCATGACTCACGACTTCATCGTGACACAATTTTGCTAACGCAATGTGTTGAAACACTAGGTTGTGTTAGTGTCATTGTTTCAACACCCAATATTTCACTGTGTTACCCAGGCCTATTCCCGACACTTATAAACCAACAGATTCATCGTACTCTGTAGATTTAGGTTCAATGTTATGCGCTTCTTTTATGGCGATTTGAATATCACGATGAGCCGATTACAGTTTTACACATTTTAAACAGAAGAGCGGCATTTTTGGACTAGTAGGTATCTTGAAAAAATTTTGGAAGACGAACTGAGTTCTATGCAAAGAAAATACAGTGACTCAAAAATAAACTAATTCAATAAACTAATAAATAAGATAATAAAAGCACCCATTCAAAAATAAACTACATAACCTAGCTTTCAAACTTCAAAATCCCAATTACAAAAGTTGGCAACAGCGCGGCATGGAATCCCTTCCTATTTCATGCTCTCTTGCTATTCTGGCGCCACTCTGGAGGGTTTTGGAACTGCAATTTGCAGTTTACAACTGGACACTTTTGCGACTGTTTTCCAATATGAGATGGTCCTCCTTACCTCTACCCTCCATATGACTAGACTACAAATTTGACAATTCAACAAAATAATTGTCAGAAACATTCTAAGTCACTCATCTACGCATTATAGTCAATAAATCAGAAAAATTGTTAAATTTGAGCGGTGCAACATTAAATAATTGTAATTTCACCATTACTAATTACTGTCGTCAATAAAGTTCCAAAGTTTAACTAGTATTTACTTTCCCTAACGTAAGTTTTTTGTCCGGCCGTGAGCGTAAAAAAAAGTTCACTGTTTTGTACGTTCACGGCCGGACATAAAAGTAAAAACAAAATGACGTGTGTGAAATCAAACTTTAAGAACGGAGGTTAAAAAAGGCGTCATACTTTGAAAATTAGTATATTGTTTTATTAGGAGTAAAAGTGATACTTTTTGTGGCGAGTCTAAATGTTTGTTTAAATTTTAGTCGAGCCACAAAAAGTGCTTTTCTCCGAATAAAACATGCGATTTTTTCCGCAAACGGTGTTCAAACGATAGAATTAAGATGATATTTTTAAAAAGTATTAGATGTGAAGACACGTAAAACTAGATTGCTTCGCTTACTGGTTTTGTAGATGTCAAGGCAACACAAATTTGACAATTCAACAAAATAATTCAGAAACATTTAAAGTCACTTATCTACTCATTATAGGACTGTGCGTTTTTGGTAAGTAACCGAGTATTAAGAAATAACTTGTATTAAAATATATAAAATTTTTCATACAGATTACATTATGTCGGAATCGGAACTCTACTGTATTTACGCCGCCCGACCTTCTTGAAATTGACGTGAGCGTACAAAAAAAGTATAATTACTTTTTTGTACGCTCACGGCAGGACAAAAAAGTAAAAAAAGAAGACGTCTGTGAAATCAAACTTCAACATTAAGAACTGGGGTTAAAAAAGTCGCCATTTTTTGACGTTTGTGAAAAAAATACTTAATTATATTTCTACTTAAAATATACCTTCAATAAATCAAGATATACAATACAGTATTTCATTTGATGAGCTTTTACGATTTTTTTTTGCAATTTAATACTAGGCTAAGCATATTAGCAAAAAAATTAGGGCTCAGAAACAAATTTTGCTATAGTTTTGATTCTTTCACCCTTTATGATTTTTGGATCACTGAACACGAATTTGAAGTTTTCTGGCAAAAATTTTGCCCGGAACTTTGATTTTTCGGCACTTTTTGACCAAATTTTGGCACTTTTTTCAGTTTTCGGCCTATATCTCAAAAAGGAATCATTTTTATGACAAACTTATTCTATACAAAATTCAGGCAGACAAAATTGCCTACAGTTTTCATGAGAAATGTTTTTCTGTAAGGCTAACCGTTTTACCGCTAGAGCGTGCACAAAAAGCGCCATATTTCCATATCTAGTGTCATTCACCGTTTACGCGAAAATCGACCTTGCTGTGATACTTAACTGTTGCAACAATTTATAACATTATACAATTTATCTTATATAACAGTAGATTTCTCATAAATGACTTTTTTTTCTGGAAGACTCACCCAGTGATTCTCAATCACTGTGCCGCGGTAAATACCGCGACAAACATTTGTGTGCCGCAAAAATTTGTGTGCCGCGAAATTCTTAAAGTGTGCCGTCAAATTTTGGACATGTATACTAGAGAAAAAAATTGTTGTGGAGTTCTTTCATTGTTGAGAGTCAGGATCCTCCTCCGGCATGCTTAAAAGGTCCCCCCACTGATATTCAGTCATCGGGGTCTGACATAGAGACTGAGCTTATGTGATAACGTCAAAACATGGCTCTTTAAAACCAACTTTGAACACGGGTTATTATGAAAGTTTTGGAGATTTTCATAACAATGTTAGTTTCAAGTGAAATTGTGAAGCCATATAAATGTGAAGACTTACTCTAAGGAAAATACAGAGAAGGTGATAGATTGGAAAGACATCGTACAATGTGCGATGAATTGAGAGCAGTCGACAACTGGTATGGTTAAATTTAATGCTTTTTGTCTATTCATTTTTCACTTCAGAGAAATACCCCATAGAATGAAGAGTTTGCAAAATCAGGGTTTACAGAACGAGGGAAAATTTTAAAACTTCTACCAGAGTGGACGATAGGTGTCGAAAAATATACAGATATGGGCGAGCCATTCTCGCACACATTAAGAGACAAAAGGAATTAGTGGAGACCCATAAACCCAGAAAAACCAGATCAACAGCTCCCGAATGCACGTTCAGAACCAACTGCTTTATATGTGGATTACCAATTACCAAACAATTTTTAGCGGCGGAAGCCAAAACAACTCCTGATTTGCGAAATGTTGTATACCAGGTACGCGATTTAGCTGGTGGTTTTACAGAAAGTGTAATGAAGGACGCACGAGATCGTGATGATGAATTTGGAAGGACGGTTTTACGCCGAATTGAGCATATACCTGAGTTGGTTGTATATGAGGCGCAATATCATAAAAAGTGCCGAATAGAACTTATTGGAAAACGAACATCAAACACAGACGGGTAACAGAAAAGAGGGGGACCATATGTTCAGGCAATTGATGTAGTAATTCAGCATATATACACATACATGGAAAATAGTGATGATGAGTGTCAGTTCTCAATGGAGTAACTGATGGTACAAATGGAAGGAGACTACAAACCAGATCAAAGGACAGTGAAAGATGGACTTCAAGCGATGTATGGCGATGATATACTGTTCACCCTTTCAAAGAATAAGCGGACTGTGGTTCGTTTCAAAAATATAGGAGAGAAAATATTGAATGACGCATTGTTGATGACATTATAGATGCTTGTGATAAGGGTAACAATACGGCATTAGTGTTGCTTGATTTCAGCAAAGCATTCGACCTGGTCGTGCATAGACTGTTGATTGCTAAACTCAAACATCTAAATTTCTCAAGCAAATCTAGAGAACTGTTGACAAGCTATTTGGAGGGACGTAAACAATACGTGACCATAGATAATAAAAGATCAGATTTACTTAACGTATCGCATGGTGTACCTCAAGGCTCTATACTTGGGCCCCTATTGTTTGTTTTGTACACGTTTGATATGTCTAGAAATATCGGCGTCTGTAGCTTGCATCAGTTTGCGGACGATACTCAGATATACATTGAATTTGAAAAAGGTAAGATTCAGGATGCGCAGTCTGCTCTTCAGGATACTATTGATAGTCTGGTTGAATATTCATCGAATCATGGATTAAGGCTGAATGTGAATAAAACTAACTTGATGATATTTGGCCCATCACATACGGAAGTGAGCAAATCATTCACTGTCAAGGTCGAAAATCAAAACATAAATCATGTAGACTCAGTAAAAAATTTTGGATTTGTTATGGATGCTCAGCTGCGATTTAGAAAACACGTACAACTTATAATACAGAAGGGTTATGCATCTCTGCGAAACTTATATCGCAGTAAGTTATTCCTTGACTCACAACTGAGGAAGATGTTATGTGACAGCCTGGTGCTTAGCTTTGCCAACTATGGCGACGTTGTATATGGGCCATGCCTGGATCAAGAATATGCACATAAACTACAAAAACTGCAGAACTCATGCATAAGATATATTTGTCCAATAAAGCGTAGAGAGCATTGTACTGGTTACATCAATGATATTCAATGGTTAAAACTGAAGAACAGACGCGTTGTTCACCTGACTTGTTTAATACATAAAATTACTGAGTCTTGTGAGCCATTCTATCTATTTGAAAAACTTAAATTTAGAACTGAATGTCATAGTGTCAATATAAGGGGCATTACAGGCCAGCTCACAATTCCTAAGCATAATACCTCATTTTTCGAACGTTCCTTCTCATCTAATTGTGCTAAGTTATACAATGATATTCCGCAGAGCATTAAGGATAAGCATACAGGCTTCAAATATTATGTTAAAGAATACATCTTGCAACGTCAAATGGACAACGGATAACCGAATGAAGTGTTAAAGTGATGTTTTGATTTTATGTTTATATTGTTTTATTTATATTTAATTGTTTATATATTTTGTAAGTGGATCTGTGTAGTCTATTACAAATAGGTGATGTATACTATGGTCCTCAGTTAAGTGGAGAAGTTTTTAGCTTGACTTCGCTGAGGTTAAAATAAAGTCCTTTATTATTATTATTATTATTTTACCAACAGAAGTGTAGATCTGAAGAAGAAAAGCTGCGAATAGTGGAAGCAGCAGCCAAAATAATATGCGATGACATCAGATCCCAATTTTACGATGTCAAAGAGTATACCGCTCTTGACTGTTTCATGGATGATACAGAATCCGTAATTTCCAAAACTTTGAATCAATTTTTTAATTACTTTCCCTATATCCATTATTCATGTAAGGTATACTGGGTCCGTGAATATTTTTTTGGAGCACTCTCGCGGCAAAACGGCTGGTCCAATGATTGTCACCTTTTTTTTTTGTCGCAGCACATTTCAACGATTTTAAAATTTGGCGGCACTCGAAGAAAAAGATAAGTTTAAAAGTTGTTTACTTACCTATAATACACTGTGTAAAATGGTTCATAATAATAATTTTGAACTCAAAATAAAATAATATGCACTACAGAAACAATAGTATGTTTATAGGGGATAGATATTTTTTTCTTTAATATGCATTATACGGTACACAAAAATACCGCGGCACTGTGATTGGGACTCACTGGGTGAGTCTTCCAAAAAAAAAATCTTATTTATGAGAAATCTACTGTTATATAATATAAATTATATAATAATAATAATAATAATATATATTTATCCTTTCAGACATTACATAAATGTATAGGACACGTCACATACTAAATATACATATTAACCTAACAAGTAACAAATTAACTTATTAGGAGAAAGACTAACAGAATTCAACTGAAAAATATTCTTTTAAGCTGTAAAAGCAGTGTTTCAACAGAATCTTCTTAATTTCCTTCTTGAAACATAATAAATCTAAAGACCTAATCCCTTGGGGGAGACGATTGTAAAGTTTGATTCCTACATAACTAGGCGATAACTCAAACTTAGAGGTAGCATGCGTGGGAATACATAATGTGTCCTTATTCCGCGTATTATACTCGTGAAAACTAGTAAGTTTATTCAGATTCAATAACCTATGCCGAACAAACAAGAGACAATGTAAAATATAGATACACGGCAATGGTAGAACTTTCTGTTGAATAAATGTCGGTCGGCAGGACTCCTGGAGTTTCAAATTATATATGAGGCGTATAATCCTTTTCTGTGTGAGAAAAACTCTTCCACTTCCAGTCGAGCCACCCCACAAAACAACATTGTAACTCAGATGACTGTGTACGAGTGCATAATACACCGTGAGTAGGCTCTCCATTGGCAACGAGTGTTTAAGACGACTAAGCGCGTAGAATGATTTGTTTAACTTTTTACTGAGTTGATCCACGTGACAGTGCCACCTCAAATACTTGTCGACATGTACACCCAAAAATCTTACACTATCTGCGGATCGTAATTCATGTTTCTGAAAATCGATAACCAATGCTTCGTTCAGGTTCATTTCACGCAGTTGAAACTGCATAAATTCTGTTTTATCTAAGTTTAACATTAGAGAATTCTTGTAACACCAAACCGAGAATTCCCGGATGAGTCTCTCGCATTTTAACTTGAGTTCACCAGTGGTCTGAGCCGACACTGCCAAGGAAGTGTCATCAGCAAACAAGCAAACAAGGTGATAGAGTCAGCATTGATGTACTCGGGTACATCGTTTACAAACAACAAAAAAACCAGAGGTCTCAACACAGAGCCCTGGGGCACTCCCATAGTCTGAGCATAACATTTCGATTTAACTTCATTGTTCTCAACAAAAAAATTGCGGTCAGATAAAAAACTCGTGATCCAGTTCAGAAAAACTCCTCTCAATCCTAAACTATACATTTTGTTGGTTATGAAATTGAGCTGTAAGCAATCAAATGCTCGTGACTCGTCAAAAAATAAACCCGCCACATAGGAGCCATCGTCAAGGCAACCGTACACGAATTCAACAAAATTGCATACGGCAGACTGGGTTGATATACCACTGCGAAAACCGTGCTGGTAGCTACAAATGATGGAAAATTTGTTAAGGTAGTTCAACATTCGACCATGAACCACCTTCTCAAATACCTTAGACAAAATACTCAGTAAAGAAATGGGACGATAGTTAGTTATATCAGTCATATCGTTTTTTTTTTGAACACAGGGATAACTTTAGCTGTTTTCAAAATTGATGGAAATACTCCCGAGGATACCGACTGGTTAATTAAATTTGCAAGGTGGATCGAGATATGTGGAGCTACTGCTTTTAGAATTTTAGTGAATAGAGCATCGGGGCCAGAGCAATTACCGTTTCGCAAATTTTTGATCACACATATGACTTCATCAGCCAGGACAGGATAAAAAAAGAAGTTGTTACAAGATAACTTATGAGACGTACATGACATGGATCTAATATTTCCATAATGTTCTTGTAATGCCAGTTCACACGCTGATGAAAAATAGTGTCCAAATGCATCAGCAACTCGTGTAGGATCTGAAATGGAATGACTATCAACATCCAGAACAATGTTATTATTAGAGCGCTGTCTCATGTGGCCAGTTTCTCTAGCGACCAGGTTCCAAACAGTTTTTAATGTATTAAATTGTTGCAACAGTTGAGTATCACAGCAAGGTCGAGGACACGAACGGTGAATGTCACTAGATATGGAAATATGGCGATTTTTGAGCGCGCTCTAGTGGCAAAACGGTTAGCCTTAAAAAAACGTTTTGTGTAAGAAATGTAGGCAATTTTGTATGCCTCAATTTTGTATAGAATGAGTTTGTCAAAAAAATTATTCCTTTCTGAGATACAGGCCGAATACTAAAAAAAGTGCCAAAATTTGGTCAAAAAGTGCCCAAAATTCAAAGTTCCGGGCAAAATTTTTGCCAGCAAACTTCAAATTCGTGTTCAGCGACCCAAAAAACATAAAGGCTGAGAAAATCAGAACTATAGCAAAACTTGTGTCTGAAAATCCTAATATGCCTAGCCTATACTGGTTTTGCAGAAAGCAAATTCGGAAATAAATTCCCTGAGTGAACCTGAAATTCCATGAGAATTCCAGGATATTTCAGGAGAAAAAAAAATTCCTGTGATTTCCAGGACTTTCCCAGGGTTTTCAAGGATGTAGACTCCCCGATAGTACACGATTAATGAATCTATTAGATTAATTGAATAAAATCATAATTACACAGATAGTTTTAGGGAATTTCATAAAACAATGAATAAATTTTCTACCTTGTTAATCTGAACCAGATTTGCTGAATGAACTCAGACAAGAGCAATATAAAAACAATTAAAATATAGAATGAACTAGCGCTAAGCAGTAAAATAACTTTAAAACTAACGTACTCACTTCTCATATAGCGCTATGTTGATAGTCGTAATGATGAAATCCCCCGACAGAATATAGACTGGCCAGTTAAAATTAGAATAGTTCTCCCTTTCCCTGATTCTGTCATTCCTTTTTCTCTCCTTTTCAGGCTGATGTACGGCTATGATTGTATTCGAATTATTCAAAGGGTCGTGGATTTTGACCAAAGATTTGCAAGGCAATTCTGAAAAGAGCATAAATTAGCAAGATAGCAACCAGAAATATAATAGAAATTAGGTTGTGATAGTGAGATGTGTAACAGAGAACAGTAGTTATATTTAGTAAGTGTTCAAACTGGGTACATGAAGAAAAATTTTCGCTAATTACTTGATGGAACATGATGAAAAGTAATAATTAAAATGATAGCAAATTAACGTTTCATCATATATTAAACTAACTGCCTAGCCACGCATTGCTGCGGAATTTTTAATACAAAATGGCGAATGCTTACACCAGCTACCAGGCCACTATAAAATAAATTTTTACAGAAACTACATGGATGATTATTATAATTCTTTCACATAAAATACTTTTTCGTGCAATCGCACGCGAAGCGAGTATTTCGCCTACGCACCATAGTCCGCGAAATTTAATTTCGCGGCCGTTACCCATAGCAACGGCCGCCAAACCAAACGTCACTTATACCAAAAAGTAACAACAACTATGATAATTCAAAAGAGACATCCTGTATCTCAATGTATTTTGCGTTCTGTCAAGAACTGTCAAAATATTTTTTCTATATTCGAACATGGTCATTTCCATAGCAACGCTGTGACTTGTTAATTATTGTTGATTTTAAAGCACTAATATTTTCATTTGCAGTTGTATAGTTTAATAATTTTGTCGATTGCACGAAAAATAGTGTGTATGCCATGGCCGCGAAACTTTTTAGCTACCTCAAGATTATCCTGCCTCGGCCGCAAGCGGCCTCGGCGATAATTTCTCTTTCGGTACGCTAAAAAGGTATTTCGCGGCCTAGGTATACAAATAACTATTTCATGAGAAAGCATGCCAACTTTGGCGATTATAGTTCAAGAGCTGTTGAAAGTTTAGTAATTTCATATATATATATTTATATAATATATATATATATATATATATATATATATATATATATATATATATATATATATATATATATATATATATAATATATATATATATATATAATATATATATATATATATATATATATATATATATAATATATATATATATATATATATATATATATAATATATATATATATAAAATATATATATATATATATATATATATATAATATATATATATATAATTATTTATTTGAATTGTTGTTACCTGTGAACTATTTTTAACTTTTTGATAATTATTAGCAATAACAGTGAATCTCAAAAAACTCGACTTCATTAAAAAGTTAACGTTTCGCTAAGACATTCGTGGCTTTTTTTAAAAAAAAGCCAGGAAGTACGTTCCATATTTTTCCATATGGTTCCAGTATTTTGTAGGACACTGTATATATATATATATATATATATATATATATATATATATATATATATATATATATATATATTTATATATATATATATATATATATATATATATATATATATATATATATATATATATATATATATATATATATATATATATATATATATATTGTCACGTTTAGGTCGCGGCACTTGCCCTATATTGGGATTCCTAAAGCTAAATGGGGGTAAATAATATAAGAATAAACTGCCTTTACCATCTTGTCACGTTTTCTTAGTGCTGCTGAATATTCTTTAAGCTGCTAAGGGGGTTCAATAAAATATATAGGTTCGTTAATACCATATTTTAATTAATTAATTATTTAAGTGTGTTCAGTAATATGAAAAGGAGAGTTCACAATTATAGTCACATTTGTATGCTACATACCATCATTAAATTTTTAAGTTACATACCTTACAACTGAGCCGGGGCAAATATTAACTTGTCTACATCGTGTGGCTGTGAGTTTTCAACACGATGGAAATTTGGAAAAAATAAAGCTTGAAGAGCTGAACTTAAAGCCGAAAACTAAAAACTGATTTGATTTTGAATTTGTCGCGATATTTATCTGTTTGGCGTACGTGACTATTTGATCAAAGAAAATGCTGACTTGCTTCCAGAGCGGAAGTGAGCCAGACGCCAAAGCTGAATTTACTTCGCGAATTATTCCATTCGATTTAATAGAATAATTTAAATTAAAATAATTTATTGGCTCATTAGATATATATTTGACAATATATATATATATATATATATATATATATATATATATATAGTTAATTGGGTTATGGTTGGCAGTGCGAGGTAAATTAAATATCATCAATTCAGCTTCATTATAAATATATTAATAAACGTTTCGGAGGTACCCTCCTTCTTCAGTATTAATTTGTATTATATTTTCTCCTTTTATCTAATATATGGTGTAAAATTGTTTGAAATTGTGTGTTATTACATCAATATATCGTTATGGTTGATTTCTTCTGACCATTTTGTTTTTTCAAAAACAAAATATATAATACAAATTAATACTGAAGAAGGAGGGGACCTCCGAAACGTTTATTAATATATTTATAATGAAGCTGAATTGATGATATTTAATTTACCTCGCACTGCCAACCATAACCCAATTAAATATAGAAAAGCAGGTACCAAGAAACCAATCGAATATTATATATATATATATATATATATATATATATATATATATATATATATATATATATATATATATATATATATATATATATATATATATATATATATATATACAGTGCCCTACAAAATATTGGAACCATATGGAAAAATTTTTAACTAATGGTTTCTCAAAAGATTTCATTCACTATTGCATTCAATTAGACGTAATAGTCGTATAGCCGCTTATGTCAGAGGCGTACGGTTAAGCGGGAATCGACTCATATTCTAAACTCACTATAGAGTAAAGTGACATTACTATGCAAGATATTGAAAACTGTTAGGAGAAAAAGTTGTTTGAAATTGAAATATATTCTCAGTTATTCAGTTCTGTCTACTAATTTCAATAACGTGTTAATGAGTTGGAACCAATTCTTAATGGGAGTTATCGACAATAATTTTTTCGGAGTAAATTACTACATTAACATAAACTCTCTGTCGTAGTTATTGACATTCTAACAAAATCTTGAAGACGAGTTCAACAACATTTTTCGATATTTTGTATAGTAATGCCAATTTACTTTATGGACACAGTATATAAATATATATATATATATATATATATATATATATATATATATATATATATATATATATATATATATAATCTCTTGATAATTATTAGCAATAACAGACTAGTTGAATCTTAAAAAACTCGATTTAATTAATGAATTGACGTTTCACTATGACATTCATAGTTATTCAAAATTTTTGAACAAAATTGAAAATTCTTTGACATTTATTGACTTGATAAAATTGAATAGATAAGATTGATCTGTCTTGTTAAAATTTCTTTCAGTCTAATATTAACATTCGAAATTGTTTCATTAGAAGGCAAGGGAAACTACAGAAACCTTTACCTATGTAATGTTCGAAAATAATAATAATAGGGTACTATTTATTTAACAGAAAGAAATTAGTCACGGGAAAATATTAAAAAAGTAGAGCAGAATTATCGGTATAGAACGTTTATATGGAAGCAGCCGTTGACACGTGTTTCGGACTCTTTGGTCCTCATCAGAACGGCGTAGCTAAGTATTGGATTGAAAATTTGGAGATGAAAATAGTTTAATAAATAAAATCCTCTGTTATAAACCACAAATAAGTGATTTTCTTCCATAACAGAGGATTTTATTTATTAAACTATTTTCATCTCCAAATTTTCAATCCAATACTTAGCTACGCCGTTCTGATGAGGACCAAAGAGTCCGAAACACGTGTCAACGGCTGCTTCCATATAAACGTTCTATACCGATAATTCTGCTCTACTTTTTTAATATTTTCCCGTGACTAATTTCTTTCTGTTAAATAAATAGTACCCTATTATTATTATTTTCGAACATTACATAGGTAAAGGTTTCTGTAGTTTCCCTTGCCTTCTAATGAAACAATTTTGAATGTTAATATTAGACTGAAAGAAATTTTAACAAGACAGATCAATCTTATCTATTCAATTTTATCAAGTCAATAAATGTCAAAGAATTTTCAATTTTGTTCAAAAATTTTGAATAACTATGAATGTCATAGTGAAACGTCAATTCATTAATTAAATCGAGTTTTTTAAGATTCAACTAGTCTGTTATTGCTAATAATTATCAAGAGATTAAAAATAAATCACAGGCAACAACAATTCGAATAAATATATATATATATATATATATATATATATATATATATATATATATATATATATATATATATATATATATATATAATATATATATATCCCTATACCATATGTCCCAAAATTAAGGCACTAACATTGCTATCTCGGTTAATATAGAAGATAGAAAAATTTTTTAATGGGAAATGCTTTAGACAATTCGGGACTGATTTAACACCCCCTTCCAGATTTGATATGTCTTCATTCGTTTTCCAGATAAAAATGAAAAACAAAAAATTAACTTTCCTCTATAAATCAAATATAGTTGTTTTGTGTTGGTGGAGACTTGTACATTGTAAATGCACTTTCTGATTACCCGTCGATTTATGACATTTCGTATTCAGATTTTGATAACAACTTGTTTTTCTTATGGCGGCCATCTTTGATTTTCACAAATTCTGGAAGGCCCTCAGATGGGCTTTCCAATGATATGTGACCTTTTAGAGCAATTTTTCTTTGGGGAATATATAATTGCACTTTTGACAAATTCTTCTGACTTTGTGCCTACAAACTATAAAATTGCAGATTTGCACTCTGCATAAGTTATATCTTCACTTTAAGTTTAATACCTATGAAAAGATACAAACGCACTTCGGATTTGGTACATTTTGACTTTTAACCTTACCCATATTAAAATGATACAATCGCACTTTGGAATAGGTACATCTCAACCTAAGACCTACCCACTATAAAATAACAGAATCGCACATTAGATTGGGTCTGAATTTGGAACACTTAGTAAACATTAAGATAAGTACACTTTTATATACTGTCTATAATTTTATTAACAAAATGAACATATTTTTTTGAAGAAGATGAGCAAGTATTGTCATTGTTGCATAATTATGTATTATGTGTGATCAAAAGAATATGGCAAAACGAATAGCCTTCGCTATGGCTGGTCGTCCTCTCTCCCTTTTGTGGTCGAGAGGTACACTTTTCGCTTCGAAAGGCACCTTTGCTTGTTTCATAAGGACTAACAAACCTAGAGAATGTTTGCATACGTACTATTTCAAAAAAACTTGAGCAAGTGCATCGAGACGCCACTTTATCGTTTTCAGAATACAACGTTATTTTTACTATCTCCTGAGATTTACAAAAAGTATCAAAACATATCCATTTCAAATGGATATCCAGATTTTTACATCTTCTTGGGTTCAAACTTTTGTAGCAGTTCTTGCTTTTGCATAAAAATTATTTTTTTATCTTCATTTTCTTCAAACAATTTCGATTTGAATTTAACCCACTGATAAGCATCTGTGAAAATTTTGGTTGTTTATTTTATAATTATTGCAGACGGTTTGTTTTTGGGTTTTTGTGAATTGCGACTATTTTTCAACCAGAGAAACTTTCGAAACTTCCAGAAACTGACTCACAGGAAGTCTTTCTCTTAGCATCTGTTCCTTTTTAATGACGAAATTTGTTGAATGCAGTTCATAACTGGTGCTTGGAAATTGATCACTTGCATCTTCGTACCAAAATTGATTTTCTCCTAGCCACGTCTTTTCGAAGTACTTAATTTAAAAAGTCCTTTATACTTTGATTAGACTTACCATCACGCGCATCATGCCATTTTTTCAAAAATAGGCTTAAAGCTGCTGTAAAAGTCTCAGAAGTTGTAGGGCATGAATATCTCGAACAAATAATTTTTCTTCTTTTATATTCCGGATTTTACCTCAATGTTTTTTTTGCCGTCGTTATAGAGGTGACGCACTAACAACTTTGCTGACGATGAAAGCCCCCTAATGTTGGCTACATGATTGGCATGATCATCTACTGTCTCCTAACTCTACTTTGGACAAACCAACTACAGAATGGCAGATTCGCACTTTGACTTAGGTAACCGTTAACGGTCGTTTGTTGCCGCCAAACTTTCTTCTTCGCGGGTTTGTTATTACTCATTGCAAATACTTACCTTTCAAAGTGCTATGTGTCGTTTTATAGTGCGAACCGTATTTAAAGAGCGTTATACAATATTTTGAAGCGGATTAGGTTTCTTGAAAGTCGAAAATTATTACAATAAGTTATGGCTATTACTTTCATATTGTAGCATAGTTTATATGGAGTTAATGTTATTTTCTCAAAGTGCATTTTGTCTATCAAATGTGGCATATATTATTTTTTGTGTATTACCTTTACTGAAAGTTCGAAATATTTTTTTTAATGTTTATTCATTTCCTATTAAAGCGATTTTATTCGTTTTTAAAGTGAGTTTAATTCCAACCCTTTTTCTTTTCAATCAAGTTATTTGAAGACAAGCAATTTGAATATGGAAGAAGTAATCATAGTAGGTCATGACAGATAATGACTCCAAGATTTTACACAACTCCACTCTGAAACTCCAGAAAATATTTTTCTAGAGGTGATTATTCATTAAGGTTAGCAAACCCTTTCCTTGAAATGATGGATTTTTTAGAAATGATTATTCATTATGGTTAGCAAACCCTTTTCCTGGATCAAGGAATCAAGGAATACCTTCAATAAATTATCTCCGTTATAAGTAAGAGATACTTCGCCATTTTATCCAGAAATTTAATATTCCATGAGTCATAAACGTTAACATATCATACTTATTCGTTATATTACACGGTTCATTACCTTCTTTGACATCCTTCACTTCATTTTTTGAATTGTTATTGACCTCTGGATGACCAAAGTCAAAATCTACTGCAATTTCTCCAAGAGCGGCCAAGAAGCTTATTTTCGAACAGGGTACTTTGGCCATCGGTTTTTCTCCTACGGGAAATACTCCCAGATTGATAACTTCATTTTCTATCTGATATAACCTGTGAAGAAAACAAACCATATAATTACATTGAATAAAAACAATATTTATCGTCCTTCATATAAGATTCTTACTTGCACTTTAGTATATTCAATTAATGTTTTGTATATTCAAGGGTGCTGTTCTTCAAAAAGATGGTTCTCTTTTTGGAAAAGTTGCTTGAGACAAGTTTATATCTTTCTCTTTAGGTATTTCTGCACTATCTATGAACTAAAAGCGCCTAGAAGTACTGATCCTGTTAATATTGATTTAACGAAACTTTTTTTTTGATTGTACTGA
This sequence comes from Cynegetis impunctata, assembly GCA_030704885.1. NCBI lineage: Eukaryota > Metazoa > Arthropoda > Insecta > Coleoptera > Coccinellidae > Cynegetis > Cynegetis impunctata. The sequence continues at coordinate 71,888 of JARQZK010002294.1, read as the reverse complement.
TTGAGAGCATGGCAAAATGAGTTACTCCTTCTAGATTCACGTGTAAGTTATCCGTTTCTTATACGGATTAAATAAAACACTACTCAAAGTCGAGACCATTAATCTATATTCTTTTGCTTTTTTACAAAAGTTGAAGTTTGTTGCTCAAGAAAATGATAAAATGAGTATCTTCTTCTTGACATAGCTATATACTGTATCCGTATCATGAACATTTTTACGGGATATTGGACATTCACATGTTGAACATATCTATAGATTCATTTTTGATTGATTTATTCCGTAAAAATATTCTTTCAAGAAAATTTCAAAAACAGATAACGTCAGCTCTTTTTTCTTCAGATATTTTTGCAAAATATATTTTGTTTGTTAGTTTCGAGACGTCCCAGGAAACCTTTAATACTGTAAGTAGTCTCCAAATGTTAGGTGCAACAACATAAGCACTTCGTTACTAGTATGTTGTATACTAATTTTTAGTAACTCTTTCAAGTTCCACGAAGTTTTGAATAAAACTGGAGAAGCTAATTGTAGTTGGTGCGCTTTTTGTTATTTTCTGCAGATTGGACGATATATTCAACGAAATATATTTGTGTTAGAAGGAACAATAAATAACATTTTCTATTGTAGCCATCTGTTGTTTGGGTGCTTCACCGTGATGTTACGAACGGAATATTCAGTGAAGTTTTTGATCTTAGCAGGCGTGAAGCGTGTAAGCGAGTGTAAAAGTATGTAAGCGTATTTTAAGGTGTGTAAGCGAGTGTAAAAGTGTTTATGCGACTGTAAACGTGTGTAAGCGAGTATGAAGGTGCGTAAGCAAGTGTGAATATGTGTAAGCGAGTGTAGATATGTGTAAGGGAGTATAAAGGTATTTCAGTGAGTGTGAAGGTGTGTAAGCCGGTGTAGATGTGTGTAAGCGAGTGTAGATGTGTAGCAGTGAGTGTAAAAGTATTTAAGTAAACGTGAAGGTATGTAAGCGGGTGCAGATATGTGAAGCGACTGTAAATGCATGTAAGCGACTGTAAATGTGTGTAAGCGAGAGCAGATGTGTGCAAGCGAGTGTAAAAGTGAGCAAGCAAGTGTAATAATATAATCGAGGTAGTTGTATATGATGCGTTCCTTCTTATAAAATGAATATTAGCCCAAATATTGAAGACAAAGTAATTCTTCCAAACGCTTCGTAAATAAGGAAAAATAACAAATCTCAAGCAAGTGTGTAATTTTTTTTGTTTTATTCTTACCTTTACTTGATGGAAATTCATATTAAGAAATATGAATAGGCTTATTAAAACTTAATTTCCATTATATTAACATTGAGCGACACATGTTTCGACAACTGATTCCCAGAACGGTGTAACAGGTATTTACTTATTTGGAGTAGTTAACTATTATGACTATTCAAAAACCAGGTTTAATAAGAGAGAATTACTAAGTGCAGTTTGGTCATTGAGTAAGATCTGAAGATTTCCATATATTTTAATAAATTAAATTTTTGAGATTTATTTTTCACATGTAAAATTTTGAAATTATGGTTGAATTCATGTGTTTCTTCTATTAAATGGTTAGAATGATGAAAGTCTGACCTATAAAACCGTTCTGGGAATCATAAATACAACTCCTGCTATTAATACGTTTAAGTAGAATATTTCATACAATATATAGGCACTGTGATATATTTTAAGAATAAGTTTGTAATTAAATCTTATGAAGACACTGTGTTGTCGAAACAATTGTCATTCAACGTTAATATAGTGAAAATTATTATTTCAGATTATTCTAACTGTTTATTTTAATAGTTATTTAATAAACTAGTTTATTGATGACAGCGATTAATGGTTGAGATATTTTAACGCGTGAACGGAGCGAGCGCGTTAATAGTTCGAGACCATTAATCGCTACATTAATAAACGAGTTTATTACAAGATTTTTCCGTCGACCTCATCATGAATTGAGTATAAATTCTTGATTGAAATAAATTTTTATTTTGCATGACAGATACACTTGACACAATATAAATTTCTATGTTCATTTCGATATATTTATATTTATGCTCCCGATGGAACAATTTGAGAAATTCATAGATGGAATATTAGACATGTGACATTCTGAATAGTTAACATTACCTACAATATCCGATAAGGAATATGTGGAACTGGTGGAAGCTGAAGTGTTATTTACTTTCGAACGATTATTGCATAAAAATTTTTCCGCAGTTTCTACTTTATTTTGTATAGAGTTAACTTTTTCGATTTGAATTATGAATTCCTTTTCTCTGTGGAATAACAGTACAGACACAGAATAATTCAACTATTCCGTGCTGAATACTTCTATGTTTGGTTGCCCATGACAATCATACATTAAAATAGGAGAAATTGCACATTAAAATGGGTCATTAATGATCAATTTCGTGTACGTTAAAGTAAGCTTTTATTTAGAGGTCGACGGAAAACAATATTTATGTAATTACCTAGCAGGTTATTTCCTATACACATCATTAACCATTATTCATATTTCTCAAATAGTTCACTTATGTAGGTATAAGTAGAGTAGCCCTAGTTCAGCGTTTAGCTATGAAATACCCAACCTCCCTGCTATATAATTCAGCACTAAAATATTTTATTCGACTCAATCAATTTGACCCATCAGAAATATTGGGCAGGTCTATTTTTAACATTTTCTTAAAGCTTCAGTTTTTTGCATACAAAAATTATTTTCTCTACTCAAGTTTATTATTCACTTATTTAGGGGTTGGTGACCCTTCAATTACATGTTTTTTACTGTGTGTTATTATCTAGATGTACAATTGTTAATGCAATAATGAATTCTTAGAGATTTCATTACGATCAACATTATGTATAAGATAGTGATAGGCACACTTACCGAAGGGTATTATCTGAGGTGAGAAGAAGTATGTGGTTATCTTTGACACTTCCAGGATGAAATCTGACTTGGAGTACGTCTACGTCGTCACTGCACATTAAGAGCCTTTCATCTAAACTATGAGTTCTGAAATGAAGGAAATAAATTCAGATTAATCAAAGACTTATATGAAACCTACCAGATTAGTTTATTCATTCCACATATGTTAATTGACTATAGATGCCCGAACAGTAAAATGAAGAGTGAAAATACAACGGCAAACTATTTATTTAAACATTAAATACATTTTTTCCATGATTTTAAGCGAAACGATGCTTGGCTTGCCTCGAAGGCCAATTATCAGGGTCACAAATATTGAGTTTGTAAAAATTTTTACAATAATATCCTGATATAATGATGTATGATCAGTTACCCTTTATTCATGTGTGTTTTCAAGGTAACTAATGAAATTTCAAACTTTAATGGCCTGTTGTTGCTAAAAATAGATAAATAAGTATATTCAAATATGTATATCTATATATTGTCACCTAAAATGGAAAAGGGCGTAACCCTTATTTTTGAATTTTACAGGCCGAACAAATAACAGTTTTCTCAATTTTTTGTTTACGTTAACACAAACAAATGTTGAGTTTTAATAAATATTGCTAGATTGTTATTATCCATAAAAACTTTTCAAATCAGTGTGGGTTAGATCCTTTTCCCTTTTAGGTGACGATATATATATATATATATATATATATATATATATATATATATATATATATATATATATATATATATATACAGGGTGTTTCTAAATTGATGCGAAAGATTTCAATGGGTGATTCTTTAGCAAAAATTAAGGGGCGTCTTTCATATAACTTTTTGTTCAACACCCTTTTCCCTCCAAGTTACAGCCCTTTGAAATTAGGTGAAAAAAATTATTCAATACATCCACTTTGGAAGAATTTGGAAGAACGAAATTTGGCAGATAACTGCTGCTAATAAAATGGCAGTTTTTGAGTGTTTTTGTTACCCTTGAATGTAATCACAAGGGGCTGAAAAAAACAACCCCTATAATATTTTGCATCAGAACTTTTTAATTCGCCTATATTTTCCTTTTTAAAAAATTTATTCGAAAAGACAGACTCGATCTGCAACTTTTTTATGTCTTGACTTTTAATCATCAAGTTGTTAGTTTGATCACAAAAAAATAAAATAGTGCTCAGACTATTTTCCCATAAATTCACAGAGGTTATCATTTATTAAAAAAAAACAAGTAAGCTGCTGTCAAATGTCAAATAATTTGTTAATTGTTATAAGTAGTACAATTATTGTTCAATCCGATCTAATTTGCAATATTCTTCAACTAAATAAAAAAATGCCATTCTTTCAATAAAGTTTTATTTAGTTGTGAAAAATGTTTTAAGTCATTATAAAACTGTCTAGAAATTAGAAAAAATCAGGACAATAAAACTATTTCTCATATGACTTCATTTGACAGCAGCTTACTTGTTTTTTTTTTAAATAAATGA